>JBCFYV010002255.1:3480736-3522518 GCA_039000515.1 Timema cristinae
ACAACTGTTTTCTCACTACAAGATAAATGTAAAAGTCCCTGTTAAAATTTGAATTTTTTTTAAGATATTTCATTTTGTAATTCAAAATAAAAATCTTCCTTATTTTCTTGCTGACCATTCTTTTACCTTCTTCTTTCACCGATTTCTTGTCCCAACATATAAATCCCCTTATGTAGCCAATGTTTAAAAGTGTTATAGGGCACCCCGATACTTCTTCCTCTTCCGGTGCTAGAGAGCCTTGCAGCCCCCGACCTCTCCCCAAACCTTCTTTATTACCATGGTCCCCCCAAACTCTTTTATTCTGATCTATTCACATTAATATTGGAAACATTCACATTTTTTTGAATTTAACTTTTTTTAGGTCAAAAAATACAAATATTTAAAAAGAGAGAGAGAGCTTACCGGGTGGTCCTGGGGGTCCGGGTGGACCCTCGATTATTCCTGTAGGGAACTTATCTCCGTTGAGTGTCGTCGTCAGCCCCCTCTCTCCCTTGTCACCTTTGTCCCCCTGTCAAAGGACACGTCAACAAGGGTCACAGCGGGAACATAGCATAAACTCCGAGATTGGCCCGGGTCTCCTTAACCTCTCAAGCGTGACTTTTATCAGTTACTAAAACCCTTCTTGAGTGTAACTTAATTTCTATAGTGCAATAGTTAAAAGCCTGTAAATGCATTACAAATTACTGACGACTGATGACGTCGCACAAGTTGCAGCACATTTCACGAAAGGGACAACTAAAGACACCATACACGCTAGAGAGGTTAAATTTATGTAAGTTTACGATTGCTCATATGGTCATTGAACATTATAAATGTTAACAAAATTAGATACATTTTGAGACACATACGATCACAAGTCCAGTCCAACCCTGTTAAGTTAACAAATCGCTATTTTCTACTGAATGATCTTGCTAGTGAGTTGTTGAACTGGCTCAGTTAGAGGAATAAGATGAAGACATATAAATATTTACATAATTAAAAAGAACAGTTTTGAAAGATGGATTACATAACAAACAATTCATGAATTTTTTTTATTGTAGTTGTTAGTGAGGAATAAATACACAATATTCTATGATCATTTTTAGAAATACATTTTTGTGTATAATTATTTCTATTAGAGTTGCAAATAAATGCACTTTTAGCTAAATACAAGTAAAAAAAAATATACTACTGCAAACTAAAGATCACATAGCTATAATTTAATATCCAGGATATTATTATAGCTAGAGCTATCTTTGTTTGTCTAAAATTATTTCAAAATATGTTTTAGAAATAGGTTGTGTTGTTGATTGTTGAAACAAAATCATCATATTTATTTAATATAAAATAATGCCATATTTTGAAATAATAATCTGTATTTATAAACATGACATGAAATTGATTAATTGGATCCAATTTTAACTCTATAGTGAATTTCTCAGTCATAGTTATACTTCTAATCAAAATATAAATTCTTAAAGATAATTCACTGACCTTTATATTAAATGGTATTGTTAGTTTTGACAATAAACAAACTAATTAACTGTATATCAGAATTTACATTAATCTAAATAAATAATGTTTGATGAAGAATGTAATTCATGCCATAGTTGTGAGTAGTAGTTTTGACTCTGAAATTAAGATGATTAATAAATAAACAGATGCATTGAACCTTTAACTTTCCATCATCAGCTGTTAAAAGAAATGTTAAAAAGTTTTAAAAAATGCATAAAAGAAATTTTAAATAATTAAAAGTATTATAATGATGATGATGGTAATAATAATAATAATAACAATAATAATAATAATAATAAATATGTATTATGGTTAGTAATATAAATGAATGTTAGACTGTAAAAAGTTAATACAGGTAAATGTATAGTTCAACTATACTTTAGTAGAGAGTACAGTTGATATATCATACCTAAAAAGATATCAACATTGTTAGTATTACTACCATTAATATTAACATGATCAAGATGAGTTGACCCATCCAAAGTAGATAGCTGAAATAAGAAAACAAAATATAACAAACATAATTTGATCTGTCACCTATTAAACAAATTATATTACGCTTTGATTTTGGAATTATTTTGTTTAATCCTGGCATGGTTGTCCTTAAGATTTGATGGAAGAACCTTATCTGGCAGCTAGAACAGCTACTAGATCTACTTTCAAAGGTAGAACCTTATCTGATAGCTAGAACAGTTACTGGATCTACTTTCATAGGAAGAACCTTTTCTGATAACTAGAACAGTTACTAGATCTACTTTCATAGGAAGAACCTTTAATGACAGCTAGAAAAGTTATCTGAGAAATAGTAAAGTTAGTAGATTTATATTCATAAGAAAAAGCAAGTCTAGCAGCTAGAAAATTCACTAGATATTCTTTTCACTTTGAATAGAACTTTTTACAACATATTTTGTAAAAAAAAAACGATTAATATGAGGTGGAGTACCATTCTCTACAAACAGTGAATTGTTTGATTCACTATAAAGTATTCAAGTCCCAAGACTATTCATTCTTTGCTCCAATCATCATGAGACTGTCCCAGCGCTCGAGACCCCAATTACTAAATATAGAAACTGGCTTTGTCCAGTCCCTTTCAGATAGTCTAGTGGGAGATATTTCTCAAGGTCATTCTACTGGGAGTTCAACAGTAGCTAATCGGGTCAGTCCGAACAAGCCCGCAATTCTATAAACATGGTTTATATTTTGTTTAAACATGTATGTCTTTATTTTATTATGTGTTAAAGACTCAATAACTAAGGTGATGAGAGAAAGTTATTAATTTAAATGAATAAATCATTTTTATTAAAACTGCAAGAAAAACATGAAATTAAATGGTTAGGAGCATATCAGCCTTGTGACTTTACATTTATGCAGGTGGATGGCAAGAAAAAAAAAGAACTTTTTCTAGTGCTTTGTTTGGTGAAAAATTGTGGTTATCTATGAATGAAGAAAAAGATCGCTTAATTTGTTTTTATTGTTTATTATTTGATGGTGTGGGGTTGTGGTCAACGGTAGGCTGTAAGGATCTTGAACATTTAAATGAAATAATTCTTTCCATATGTAGATTTGTTTAGTGATTTTGTAATTCTACTGATCTTTAAAAATAAGAAAACTAATGAATTTAATTCAATATGTTGACACGTGGCGAGAAAAAGTTATTACCGGTAATATTTGATCTGGCCCCATCAAAAATAAATATCATGCGCCGCCACTTTATTCATACAACAACAACAACAATCATAATAATCATAACAAAAATGTCATTAATGTTGACTGGAGCAAATATGTTTGTATTTTTTAAAGGTTTTTCCTATGAATATCATACTGTGATTATTGAAACAAAAAGACAGCCAAGAGAAGTAGAAACAAAATACCAGGAATAATGTAAAAATGTCTCTCTCGAATGGAGACTTACTGAGAAGCCAGGCTGCCCCATCTCTCCCATACTGCCATTCCTACCGGGGATCCCCTACCATAAAAAAAACACATGGTTACATGTAGAACAAATAATTCTAGAATGGCTCGTGGGTTGTTGCCAGGGCTAGCTTCACTTGACGGGACTGTAATAGAAAACTGTTCTCTCGTATTCTGTAAAATAAAATTACCCTTCTCAGTCAATGCATATCGCATACACATTCACTCATTACATTACTGTGGGTGCGGTGGTTGCTCAAATAGATATTTAGAGAGAGTTATAGAGATTAGTTTACAGGTACAGTCCCATCTATGTATGACAGGCCTGGAAATGACCCGAGAAACCATAATGGAATCAACAGTAGGTAATGCAAGATGATCAAATCAATACCAATAGTTTTTAAATCCAAACAATCAAATAACTTTTTCTGGCTTGAACTAAAATCAACTAATAATTTTATCTATTTTAAGATATTTGAGAAAGTTTTAACAAGGTCGTCTTGATTCATGATAATATAAATATATTTTGAATTTAAGGCGGGGTGCTAGTGGGCGCGAGTTTAGTGCATTAATTTTGCAGTTTTTATAGCACAAACATTTTTTGGCCAAAATAAATAAAATATTTCTTCTATAGAAACATGGAGTTTAGTTTTCTGCACATGCTAATCTCAACAGTTGTTGAATATCTGTCATGAGCAGGGCAGCATTTGGTGACAAACTTTTTAAATAAAGAGAAAAGTTTGTCACCAAATGCCGCCATGCTCATGACAGATATTCAACAACTGTTGAGATTAGCATGTGCAGAAAACAAAAAACTATGTTTCTATAGAAGAAATATTTGATTTTTTTTTTTGTCCAAAAGATGTTTGTGCTATAAAAACTGCAAAAATACTCCCCTAAACTCAATCTCACTAGCACTCCACCTTAAGTCTTTGACCCAAGCAAATTAATAGTCATAGAAGATTCTATTTTGATTCATTTTGGCGGGTAAAATAATGAACTAAATGTTTATTAATTTTTTCCTATTTCTATAGCTGGGATTTATTTAGTTCTCTAAATATTACTTTTGACTTTTACAGATATACTTTTCCTCATTCATATTTAGTGACTGTCAAATAGCCTACACTAAATTTAATTAACTAGTTACTATTTCAATTAAGATGATATAACTGAAACAAAACTACAAATTGAATTTAAGTAATGTTGAAATTTTATTAAATATAAATTAAATATTATATAATAAAATTGAACAAAAATAACAACAGTGAAAGTAATGTTTCTTTGCGTTTTTTCCCCATTATAGAGTATGTATTAATAAAAAACTGAAATTAGTTTTAAAAACCAGTTATTGTTAGTTATCCATAATTCAGATATTTGCTATTTTTGTCTTGTTTTACATAAAACTGTATTTATGGACATAGCAGCAGCCTTAAGTGAGCTTTTAAATATCTGTATCATTTTTATTTTTCTATTTTGATATTTTTTGCCAACTAAAATTTTATTAGACATTGTGAATCGACAAATAAAACCTCTTGGCACATTTAATGAAAACTGTAAACATTGTTCCACAGTAGATTTTAGAACTGCCGAGGAATAGTAATCTCTAAGGAAGTTACGTAGTAAATATCTCACAGGTAATCCAGGCTGGCCTGGGAGTCCAGGGAATCCAGGAGGTCCCATGAATCCGTAGTCTCCTTTCATTCCCTAAGGGTCATGCATTCAAAAAGCACATATTTCATTATCATAATCACGAGGAAATATCAATATAGATTTAACGCAGGTGTTTTTCTCGTCTCACTACCGGTTTGTTTTATACACATGCGTATTAATTACTCCAATGTTTCAATGATGATGAAGGTTTAATTTATAGGAAGAGTACCCACATTTGTGTGGAAGGAGAGTTGGAAACCATTTAGGCAGAACCCACCCTCAATACGCCTGATCAAGATTTGAATCCTAATATCCTTGTCTTCGACAGTCCAGTAACTCCCCTAACCTCTTTCCCTCAGTTACATACGGGTATAACCTCCGATGATTAACCAAAATAAATTTAGAAATATCAGCTCGGTTATAGTATTAGCATTCATGATACCTTGTGTCCCATAGTAATATTAATAATCGGTAAGACGCTCTAAGCAGGCACAGCTGTTAACACAACAGAGAGAAAACATCTAAAGAGAAACAGTGGATTAATAAAACTTTAACTTACAGAAATTTAAAATAATTTGATATAAATTAGAGACCGGAAGGAACCAAATTAATATGGTTTTTAAAATGAGAATAGGAACACAGTTCATACATTATACTCTTTACACTGCTGACAATGGACAAAGAGGTAATAGCGGCCTCTTGAAGTATATAATAGGCTATAAATAAAATAAACACAAAGTGGTATTATTATTTATTTGTATAGTAATTGATTGATGATTCCCCTATTTAAACATAAAAAAGATTACAAATTACATTATTTAAATGTGAAAAATTACATAAGATATTTAACAACAAACTATTTAAGTTAGATAACCATTAGTATTTGTATCGTATTTTGGAAAGTAAATTTCATAAATAAATAAGCATTCGTACAAATTGAGTGAACAATTTGTGCAAAGTATTCTAATATAACTACCCTTTCTAAATGTTACATATTGTGTTGCACACACGTAACAAAGAGAGGGTATTTTCACTCCAAAAATATGACCTATGACCCTTCATATGAAATCTCAATGACTGTTCGAGCTTGTGAACCCACCTTAGGTCCTGCCGCCCCTAGCGTGCCTGGTGGGCCAATGGGCCCCGTCGGTCCCTGAGGTCCTATAGTCCCTGGAGGACCAGGTTCTCCCGGTATACCCTGTCTACCATCGTGGCCCGGTAGTCCCTCGGGGCCTTGGGGCCCTGGCGGGCCTGGTGGTCCCGGTTCTCCTGGTTCACCCTAGCATGAACAAACGAGAACTTGGTGTACACCTGGACCGAGTTACATGCCATTTTAATACCTGGGTTAGCTTCAATAACAAAACGAGGAAATAAAAAACCAGTTATTATTCACTTTGTTTAATTATTCTATAATTATAATAACACTATGGGTGAGCTATACCGCCGAGCGGGGGCCACCGTTAGCGATGGTGGTGCTAAGATTTGTAGATATAGGGTGTCATGTGATCAGTACAACAAACCCTTTCAGCCATTAATATCAGTTTTCTAGACCAGAGTGGCTACTTATTTATTCAAGTAGCTTCTCATTTGCCCTAGCGAAGATGAGCTTTACTCAATTCCAGACACACTGCTTCACAGAAAAATTCTGGAAGAGCCAGGGATTGAATCCAGTACCTTTGGATCTGTAGCCAAGAACTTTTGACAACTAAGGGACAAAATTAGAACGCTTTGTCATCAAATGATGAATTAGTAACAAAACAGAAAATATTATTCCCTCTATAAATAAAATGACATCAAATAATCCCTTATTTAGTGTTAAAAATTAACATGAATATTTAAAAGCAATTTAACTTGTTCATTTAAAACAAAATATCAGTTTTTGTACCTCACCTTTTGTCATTAAAAGTTTGTCATTAATTAGTTTGGGATTAATTTTATTTGTTTGAGGTTTTTAACTTTCACTTTCTGAACCAAATGATAATATTGACAAATGAGTTTGGGATCAATGATTGGTTAAAAAACTATTAGACCATTTTAAAAATATATTTTGTTGTAGAGTCCAATTTTCATTGTTAATTACCTTTTATGTATAATATCTTACCTTTAATGGTCCATAATATTAGCATTCATACACAATTTCACCTATACATATTCTTATAAACATTATTTTATTTATATCAGGTTTTTATATGTTCATGGGTTTTAATTTTTATTCTTAAAATAAATTTAGAGACCGGGTTACAAAGAAAAAAAGGCTCCAACTATTTTATTAAAATTCTATGTATAGATACAAAATATTATCATTAAACATTGAGAGCAAACACTAAAAAAATATTTGCCAAACAAGTAAACAGCAAGGAAAGAAAATACATGCTTTTAACATGCCAGGAAATTAATCAGGTATTAAAAACATGCACTTTAAACTTGTAATAATTATATTTCTACCAAGCAAAACAGTTACTCTTTGTCAAGAATTACTTTTGTTGCTGTTTATTTAATATTTAGTTGAATATACTGTGTTCAACAATATTTATCTGATATAAATTGCTTCAGAAACAAATCAATGTAAGAATTAAGTGTGTATATAGCTTCTAAAATGGAAATATTTGGAACAGTGGACATTATTTTGATATGTTGTATGTGACATCACATCTTTTTAATTATATTTTTGTCTTTCATAGCATTCTATGAATTAATTTGTTAGTATTGAGTTTACCAAATTATCGTTAAGTTAGAGCACATTTTGTTAAATGAATTAATTGGGAGTTAACTGAATTGCAGGTCCCTTAATGCACAATTTGTTTAATTAATTAATTGGGAGCTAACTAAACTATGGGTCACTTAAAGAACAGTTTGTTGAATAAATTAATTGGTAGTTAACCAAACAATTGGTCCCAAACTAAACCACAGAATTTGAATAAATTAATTGGCAGGCAAATAAAATAAATAAATTTAATTTAAGTTCAAACAAAAAGCCTATACAGCTTATTCTTTAAATATAAAAACCTTTAAAATTGTAATTATGTTTCTTAATATTCCAAGCTTTTCCAAATATCTCGGATTAAATGCGATAATTATGTGAATATATGAATAATGAATTTAAATCAAGATGATTATTGTTAGTTTTGAGGGAGATTAAGGCAGCGAGATTTGTGAGAGAAGAAATAAAACTTTAGGTGAAAGAATGACTTGAAGTGATGTCTTATCGGTGGTTGGAAAATAAATATTTTATTTATTTGGTTAATTTATCTTGTAACTATCATTGAAACAGTCCATTTTATTTTTATAAAAGAGAATGAAAAATATATTTTCTTTACTGAACATATGAATATATATATATTTTTTCTTTTAAAATGTTTAAATTGTATTTTCTCTTTCTTTCTTTTAAATTTTTTTTATAGATATTAAAATTAGTTTAGGACCATGAAACTATTAATTGAAAAAGATCAATTTTCCAAATAAAAACATACTATTAAGGTGGCCACCTCAGTAAGCATACAATTTCTACGGAGATCATCAGCTCCAAAAAAATATTTTATTCTATGATATGATATTTCGAAATATGGTTCAGAGCAAAAAAAAAATGTTTATTGACTTGACAAAGGATGGTTGTGTGTGAAGGATAAAAGGTATTATAAGTTTATAAAGAATAGAGAAGTAGTTACAGAAAACTAGAAACACCATTGTATTTTAAGCCTTATGGCCTGAACAGCGATTGATACTTTTTAACAGTTTGTGAATATGTGTAGTTAATAAAGATCATTCTAGATTTTGATGAGAAACTTTTTAAATAAAGACAAATATTCAAGAACTGTCGAGATGATAGTGTAGAAAATAAAATTAAATGAATCTTCTGAAGAAACATTTTATTTATGTTGATCAATAATATTTATATTTTTGCCATGAAAGGAAAAAAAAAAAAAAAAAAAAGATGTGATGTCACATACAACATATCAACTCACGTACTCTTCCATTCCACCTTGACGATGTGTAAACAAATGTTTAATGGATCACTTTTGATATATATGGTTTTGTTTTTTAAGAAATGACCCATTTGACTGGTCAATGTATCTGTACTTTCCAACCACCCAGTATTATTGTATTTAAGGGTGAGATAGTGTATATATATAACTCCGGCAACTTACTTTCAGCATAATGACCTGGTGGGCAGATATGTTATGACCTGCTTCTTGGAGCCCCTAAAAATTACCAACCGTGCGTCAGTCATACAAAGGACTACAAAAAAAAAAGTATGGTTTTAAAAAATTAAATATTCAAACTTACAAAAAAAAAGAGCTAATTTTAAAACCCTGCCAATAAATATGAGACATTAAAAAACACCCATGCCTAAAAAACACAAAATAAATACAAATTAATAAAAGTCATTGCATCACTTGGAATTGGGAATTATAGTAATAAGACACACCAGTGGCGTGACCTAGCAACATTTCAAAGGAAAAGGTGATTTAGTCTGAAATACCGTTAGAGGCGTTGTATAGATTTATAAATTGTGTTTTTTAAAGTAATCTTAGCTTGTACAAAATAATTTTAGAAATATTTCGATTAAATATAATTCGAATTTTTAAATGTAATCTTATGATTCAAAACATTCGCTATCCACTTTAAATATGTACTTTTATTTTAAAAGGCTCATATTTAATTCGATAGTAGAACCCCATACGAGTGGTTCCCAAACATTTTGAATGACGTACTACCTCAACAATTTCCGTAATTTGGAGTAGCTACAAGATAATGCTGAATATTTACTATTTTGGTGCATTTTTAATGGTGCCCAGGGATATTATAGCTCTGCATCGGTGGTCTGAGTTTGAACCAATGTCGCCAACCCTCCGAGCCCTGTTTGAATCTGGTTTACTTTTGGTTGGACTTGGTATAAATATATTTATAAAATATGATGAGTCCTTATCTTTTTCCAACTTTAAATTGCTTGTTTCGCTTGGTTTCTCACGGGGTACTATTGGGGGTATTTGTACTTACCACAGTTAAGGAACCACTGCCCTATGAATGAATAAGATACTTGATACAGCAACATCCACAACCTAAGAATCATTTCAATCTTCCAAGCTTCGCCGGTTCTTTATGATTAATCGTACAAGAATTTGCTTTCTTCTATTTGATAATAAAAATAATTTAATTCTTTTTAATGTAGAGACATTGCTAACTCCTGAAAAACCATATTGTAACAAATACTATGTGTTTAGTATAATTAAGTATCCACCGATCCCAATGAAACATGTCCAGGCCATATCGAAGCATTCTTCGCAGCGTTATAATTTGAATCTTTCAAAATAGATTAGAGTAGGTAACTAAGCCATGCGAGGTTTCTACACCTTAACAAATTAAGGGTTTGGGCTCTATAGAAGTTCCCCAACTCCTTCAAATACCAGTTTATATTATTTTGGTTGCGATAACAATATTTTTAAACAAGATAAATAAAACATTGCTCTAATAGATATGTTTAATTTAATTTTATACAATTGTTAATATCAACAGTTGTTGAATATCGGTAATGAATATAATAGACTTTTAACAAAAACATTTTAAATGGAGAAATAAAGTGTATATTAAAAGTTCATTGTGCTCATGACAGATATGTAACAACTGTTGATATCACCAAATGTAGAGAATTAAAATAAACGTGTATATAGGTGCTATATTTTATATATTTGTCAAAAAAAAGTTTGTTATAAATATTGTAAAAAAATAACGTCCCTAACTAACTTTAATTCAAATCCATTCCACCTTAAGGGCATGGTGTATCGGCAGCTGAGCTCAGTTTTCATATTAAATTGATCAAACAATAATTTGAAACTTATTTTAAAAACTGGCAATGCCCATCAATATCTATTAATAATATTAATAAAACTTTGAAATAGAACAGTGTAGTCCTTAAAATAAGAGAATATTACCGAGAACCCACTATATTTTGGAAAACTCGAGTCTCGGTATCTTCTTTAAATTATTCTTTTTTAAAAAACCATTTACCTATAACAGATCAATTTTAATTATTTGGCCAGGTATGAGCAACCAATTATTTTGATAAATATTGAGAATAACACATTGATGCTGATGCGGCCAATTAAGGACAAAAGTATCACCAATGGACGTGTTGGTGGGTTGATTTTAAATTGATGAGACTGTACTTGTATTTAATACATATCCGAACACCCACATGAGTGTCGGATATAACCACCATTAGCGACCAGGTAGGAGAATCAATCCACAAGTACAATTTCACTAAACCAATGTCAAAAGGGCAAAAAAATTCAGGAAATCCTCGAATTACTACGTCAGTTTTTGCTAAACTTTGTACAGAATCAATGTGTGGGAAAAATTAAAAAGTTAGTCTAAGAATTTTTTTAGACTTAAAATTTCTATTAACTAGGAGACCCGTACCATTTCTACAACTTTGCTTGGAGCCAAACTATAAAATCTAAGTCCATATCTGATAAATTAATTTTAGTTTGTACGACCATTCACTGTTTCAGGAAATGAGAGGGTTTTTTGATAATTTACCAATAAGGGTACTGCCAGACCTAGCGAGTGACTAAAATAAAAATAGAGAACATTGGTTGTAATGAGAGGTGGCCAGACTGGAGCGAGCGAGCAACCGGATATAACTAGTTATACTTTTCAAGCGCGTGCGCTCGAGCCGGTACAGTCTAGTTTACAGGAGCTAGGCAATATTATTGTATGTTGGAATTGAGTGCTAGGAAAACTTCTCAATTTGACATTTTTATTATTATAGATGGGTTTAGCACACTTGCTACTAACGGCCTGATTTAATCATAAACCATACCTATATATATGTATGTGTAAAATTGATATGTTAAAATACTTCAATATTATAATCAAAGTAAGCCTTCACAAATAAGAATCACCATTGGCGTGAAGAGAGGATGGGAGAACCACAACAATAAATCACTTGTTAAAACCACCCTCAGTTCACAGAGCGAAGATTCGAACCTTTGCCTCCTCGTCAACAACTATCTGCTAATCACGCGCTCGTCAGTCTGGCCGTACAGACACTATCAACACACCAGTCACACACAGAGAAAACTACTGCACAAGCAGATAAAACCCATCACCCTGAAAATGCTACTCTAGGTTAAGAGGGTACACAAACAATTAAAGCCACAACCAGGAACACAAACTAAACAACTGTTTAAGGGGGTTCTACACGACCAATGAGAGCTCAACGTTTGACCTTGGTCTCACCTTGACTGCAACTATCTCTGCGTAACCTAATGTGCCACCCCTTAGAGTGGTCACTGACCGTTTTAACCCCTGGAAAAAAAGGGAGGAGCTGCGTCATTTTAGGGAACTTAGGGACCAACTACAGGGACAGTGAGATAACTTAGGAACAAGCTACAGGTACAGTGAGGGAACTTAGGGACAAGTTACAGGGACAGTGAGGGAACTTAGGGACAAGTTACAGGGACAATTAGGAAACTTAGGGACAAGCTACAGGGGCAGTGAAATAACTTAGGGACAAGCTACAGGGACAATTAGGAAACTTAGGGACAAGCTACAGGGGCAGTGAAATAACTTAGGGATAAGCTACAGGGACGGTGATATAACTTAGGGACAAGCTACAGGGACGGTGATATAACTTAGGGACAAGCTACATGGACGGTGAGATAACTTAGGGATAATACACAGAGACAATGAGGGATCTTAGGGACAAGACAGAGGTACACTGAGGGAACTTAGGAACAAGTCAGAGGGATGATGAGGAAACTTAGGGACAATACACAGGAACAGTGAGGGAACTTAAGGACAAGACAGAGGGACCATGAGGGATCTTAGGGACAAGATACATGGACGGTGATATAGCTTAGGGATGATACACAGGGACAATGAGGGAACTTAGGGACAAGATACAGGGACAATGAGGGAACTCAGGGAACAGATAGGACACTGAGGGAACTTAGGGACAAGACAGAAAAACAACATTTGTCAATCAACACATAAAAAATATTTATTTATATGACAAACAAAATAAAAGCTTATTGTTTAAGAAGGATTTGTGTTACAACCAATTCTGTGTCGTGCAGTTTTGCCAGGATAAGCAGTTCTCTTAAAACTGGAGGAATACCTGTGATGTGTTCTCTTTCTCTCTGTCCCCATTTGACCAATGAGTGTTCTACTTAGTGATATGTTCTCTCCCACTCCGTCCCCATTTGACTAATGAGTGTTCTACTGAGTGATATGTTCTCCCCCACTATGTACCCATTTGACTAATGAGTGAGATGTTCTCTCCCACTCTGTCTCTATTTGACCAATGAGTTTTCTACTGAGTGATATGTTCTCTCTCACTCTGTCCCCATTTGACCAATGAGTGTTCTACTGAGTGATGGGAACAATTCACAGGTACAGATTAGACTAATTCTACTTTTCTTGACAACATTCCACAACACGCCACTGGTTTTCACCTCTAAAGGGAATGTTAGTGTTAGGCAAAGCAGGTGGTTTTGGTTTTTATTGATGCTATAGAGTTGAGCTATTGTTTCCCCAAATATATTTACATACTGGTTCTTCCTCTCTACTTGATTACATGTATCAGTAATGTTATTACCCTACTGCGATCATCTTGTACAATAAGGATGTAGAGGTTCTATGAAATATACTAGGAAAGTTATTATTATTATTATTATTATTATTATTATTATTAGCACCGCGTCTTACTACCCGTTCGGGTTATACGCACTTACGCTAATGTGTAATGGTAGGGTGATTGTGAGATGAAATGGAGGACCTACAGTTTAACATGGAATCCGAACCACGGTGGCGGCCTGGCATTCCACACATTCACAAGATGTCTTGTCAGAGGTGTAGGAAGGGTACAAGGAAAGTTGTTTTAATAAAACGATAATAGAGTTAACAAAATCCCATTCTAATTTATTTGCTAAAAGATTTGCACAGAACCCATCAAGTGTATAATTTGTCATACTAAACCCATCATTATTTTATTATTATTTTTAAAATTAACGTTTTATAACCTGTCATCTTTTTGTAACATTATAATGCTATGCAAATAAGATTCATAAAATAAATGTTTATCAAATCAGTATATAATTCCTCTCTTATGACGTGGGTTCATTGGCGAACTACGGAGATAGGGGGGGGGGGGGGGATTTGTCCTACTCTTCCTCCAAGACTGCAAAAATTTGATTATGAACTTAAAGCAAATTAAGTAATATTAAAATATAGAGAGGGCATTTAAGATGGGGTGAATTTATGATAATTTTAGGGTTAAATGTATAAAAGTTATTATCTTATAATAATTAAAATTGCCCTTAAAATGCCTATAAAGAACAGAAATAATAGTTTCTAAACACCCCCATCCAAAATATGTTTCTTGGTGAACCATTGGTAGCGTTAGGAACTTCACCATTTTTAAAGCCTAAAATCTAATTTATTCATTGCGTTTTGTAATTAGCACTTAAACAAAATACTGATAAAGCTTCATTACACATTCACAAACAATAGCACTTAGTAAAACAATGAACAAAATTATATAATTGTATTATTATTAATGTCTTAAAGATTCAAATTGAAAATTAAAATATAATAGATATTTGGGAATGTGTATTACAATAATAACAGATTAATTTATTTTCATAACTAACAATAATATTAGTAACACCAATCAGCTTTATAAAATAATTTGAACAATCACCTGTAGTAAAATTATAAGATTTATTGTTAGTATCTAAGTTCGGATACAGTAAATATATTTTTTTTAAATTGTGATAAAATGAATTTAGAACGAATAGGGTTTTACCTTGACTGCCGAAAATACATCGAAGCCAGGACTGCCCAGTTCTCCTTTTTGTCCTTTATCACCTGCTCTGCCCTGGAAAAATTGCAATTATTTAAATTTACGTTAACAAAGATTTTAAAATAAATTAGTAAAGAAAACAAGTGGTAATCTGGCTAGAAATGTTAGCTTTTATGTGGTTATTAGAGCTGGCTGTTACGTGGTTATTAGAGCTGGCTGTTACGTGGCTAGGAGTGGAAGCTGTAACTTAGTACATTTGTTATTCGGCTAGAAATGTCAGCTGTTTGCTAGGACAGATGGCTGTTATTCGGCTAGAAATGTTAGCTGCAAGCTAGGACAGATGGCTGTTATTTGGTTATGAGTTTAAGCTGTTTAGATGTTGTATTTGATTTAAATTAATTTGAAATAAATATAACTATACTCACTGGATCTCCTTTCGGGCCATCCAATCCAATTGGTCCCTAAAACGAAAAATACTTGTGTTTATAAAAAATATACACACACCAGTAGAAAGAATAAAATATAATTAAAGTACCTTGTAATTTTTTTGGAAACTAAAGTTGCTTTAAATAATTCCAAACCTTTTATTTCAAATAGTGACAAATTGTAAATTTAACAAAATATTTGTAAAAAAAATGGGTCAAGATAATCTAGAACAAGAGAGATACCTCCCCTAATAGTTCCTAGTTGTTGTCACCAATATATGACCCACCCTCCTCTGCAACTACCCTAATTATTATCTTTGATTTTATTTCTTTTCCTGACTTTAAGCGCCTTTCATTCTTTAGCCACGTTTTAAAAATTATTTTAACAATCTATGGTTTTCAATCTTTTGTATACTTTATCGTAAATTAAAATACTCAGAGTAGTGTTAATACCTTGAGGATTTATTAACATATTTTCAAAATTACAATTCTTTACGAGTTTTTTTAATGCTATAATATAGAATACTTTTCTCATAGTCATAAAATAGACTATCCTTATTATTCTAGGAGTATTATAGATATTATATTAATAGACTAAGCTCACTCCATCTTAGAACTAGAAATACAAGAGGAATTAAATTAGATCTATGGAACATGCATTAGTATTATTAGACAGAAACAAAGGCTTATAATACCAGATAATAAATAAAAATAAAAACATAAACTACAAGACGCAACACAAATATCCTCAAAAAAAGGAAGAAAGAAAGGTTAAAAATTTTAATTCAAATCTTTGTTAAATCAGCTTCCAAATATTAAGTGTTAATCTTTATGTTAATGTTTAGTTATTGGTTAGTGTTTAGTGGAAAGTCCAATAGAATTAATAACATATTGTTAGTGCAAGTATAAGATACATTACATTAATTTAACTAAAACTATCAGCGGTGACTGTGGGCTGTTAATTGATCAAGAGAAGGTTAAGAGGATATTATCTGAAAGCTCAATGCCAGGTCTGAAGTTGCGCAGCCCGTGCGTGTGCGAGGGAGGTGGAGCTTAGATGAATACGTCAGAGACAAGTCATCCAGTATAGAGAGGAAATACTCGGTGAACTGACAATCGCCTAGTCCTCTTTTACTCTGTCATTCTTTCTTCAAGAGACAACACTCTCGAGCACACAGAAGGGATGTGTAACTATCTTGGGGAGGACAGCAGTGTAAAGAAAGAAAAGAATAGTAAAACGGCATTGTACTCTTCGTTTGCTCTTTCGGGTTCTTACAGGCGCTGGACTGGTTGTCTTTGTTTAACCAAAGGTCTCGGCCCAAGCGTGGTCCTTTTTCTACCACCTAAGTAAAGTTGCCATTTTGTAGTTCATAAACGAACATATCTATTTTCAGAAAATAAAAATACTATATTTTATACCATTCACTAATCCATCTAGTAAAAGTAATATAACCTAGAGAAAAAAATGATTGAGACTTTATTTTGATGAAAGTGTTAGAATCTATATTAGGCCCCTATGCCCCGTGTAACGATGCACCATCTATTTAACGTCACAAGTCTTGTTTCAATCGTGCGGGAAAACCAATAATTTTATGGCCGTTGTAGTAATAGTAAAAACGCTTTTAAAGTCTGAAATTGACATGTTTTACACGAAGTAAAAAAAAAAAATTAAAATTGTAAAACCTCTTAAAAAACTTTTAGCAAAACATGAAACAGTCGACTAATGATTTTTTTAAAATATATTTTGAGTTAACAAGGGTTAATTATGTTAGATTACAAAAATCGTTCAAATTTAATTATATAAATAAATATATATATTGGTTAGAAGGCCCCTTTCCCTTGACACGTTGTGGCATTTTGAAGTGGTAGAGCATATGTCACGACTTCAGATCCGCATGATCTCGAGTGATTTTAGACAGTTGAATTGGTAGGTAACGTTGAAAACTGTACTCTAGACTAGGACAATGCCACCACATCTCGTCCAAACACTAATTTATAGTACATGTACAAAGTGTATTCAATTTTACATTCATATAATAGCAAAAACAATTTTAGTTTCCTAGATTAAAAGGCTAGACAATGTTAAATATTTTTAAATATATTTTCCCATGACATAGTAATTTATTACAAAGGATAACGCTTTTTTTAAAAATCTGGAACAGTCTTCAAGTCTTCATTACATCTTGTATTCATTGGTAATCAAGTTAAGATTTGAATTTCAGTCAAATTTATTTTAGGGAAGTTGTACACTTTAGAACAGCCGGTAGGTAACGCGTGTGCCTACTGACCTAGGGATCACGGGTTCTAATCCAGGCATGATTGAAAGTATATCATTGGTTAGTTATTATCGGCTGGAGAACTGGGTGATGTTTTTGCTCTAGACTTAGTTTAGTTTGTAGAAAAATCAGTGTGTTCATAAAATGTACGATAAAAAATCTTCAAATAATAAATACTGTGGTCGTAATTTATAAAATAAATTTTTTCCATATTTTCATTCAATTGCTAGTGCACCTTCACTTTAAACCCTTCTCACCCTTACTCTATTATAGAAATGATTTAAATTAGTGAAAGATGCTGATATCGCAAAAAAAACAACTCACGATAGGCCCAGCTTTGCTGAGCACCATTGAATTACACTACTGATAACAGTCAGGAATGTAAACTGATGTAGGCTTTTTCTTGAAAAAGCAAAGGTGATCTCTTTTAGCTATTAGTGTTGTGTTGTGTTCTTTATTTTAGTGAAATCATACATTCTGTTTGGGTTGTTTGTTTTATTTTATTTGTTTATCATCACACCTTACTACCCTTTAGGGGTACATGCATGTGTATTAAATGTGCTAACTAGTTAGGGATAGGAATGGTTCAATTTAGAGGAAGTGGACTCACATTTGCGTGAAGGGAGAGTGAAAAAGTGTTTATGAAATACCACTCTCAGTACAACCAGCCAAAATGCGAACCCAAGTTCTGCGTCTGCGGCAGTCCAGTTTATTTCAAGAGCGATGCCTTAAAGTTTAGACCATGCGGATACCAAAGCAGGTTGTTTGGTTGTTTTGGCAAGATTGTTATAGAATGTTTGATCGTAATCATATTCATGTTTTTCTATACTCAATAAATATTATTTATTTGATAATATTTAATGTTATCGTATATATTATTTCTGTTGTCAACATTCCTTTTTCTCAACTTACACACAGCCTACAGCGATGAATAAGGTCTCAGTGGATAGGATTTTTTTTTTTTTGCGACTTCTGTCATAGCATACTCAGTTTACGTTAAAACACATGTTTTTTTTTAATGTGAGTTAAAATAAAGTTGCTTTTGCAATGACTATCAATATGTCTAAGGGATAGACGCTTCCAAGAGCTGGATTGTACTTGTCAAATGCTGTATTTACTCATTTACTATGTAGCTTTTTCAAGAGTCCTATATCTAACAATATTTTTATATTAATTACCGAAAATTAAGTAGATGCCTCTAACAGATGTTTGAAGTGATCTTCCACTGGCCAATTTTTAAAAATTAAAGGCTTTCAAAATCCATTAGTAGTATTTATAGCAAGAAAATTCTTCAAAATTACAACCATTTTAAACTTATCTTGCGTGGCCCTTGCCTCGATTTATTTATTTAGATGACCCTAGAAGCTATTAAGGTGAGGCAGAAGGGTGCGCGAGTAATTTTACAGTTTTTATAGAATTGAAAGTTTTTGGCCAAAATAAATCAAATATTTCTCCAGTAGCAACATAGAGTTTAGTTTTCTGCACATGCTAATATCAACAGATCTTGAATATCTGTCAAGAGTGTCCTGGAATTTTGTCAAAACTTTTTCTCTTTATTTCAAAAGTTTTGACAAAATTCCAGGACACTCTTGACAGATATTCAAGATCTGTCGATATTAGCATGTGCAGAAAACTAAACTCTATGTTGCTACTGGAGAAATATTTGATTTATTTTGGCCAAAAACTTTCAATTCTATAAAAACTGTAAAAACACTTGCTATCCCTTCTACCTCACCTTAAGAGCGCTTCTAAACTGATTTTTTTCTTACAGTTACATTATTCTAGAAGCTATAGGGTGTGGTCTTCTCCAGTTAATTTTTGAAAATTTAATGCACATAGAAATCATTTTGAGTTCTATTTAAGGCAATCTTTTAGTTTAATATTCAATACTGTCGAAGTGTGTGAAATGTATCTAGGAGAGAGAAACTTCTTTCCATGGGGGGCTAATTCGTCCCATGGGCAGTGCCCCCCCTTACCCGTCGATTCCACCGCCACTGACCCAAAGTTTTTTTATAAGAATATATTTAAATATAGCTTTTCTTTATGGAAGCTATTCAGAGTAGTCCATTCCTGGAATTTTTTTTCCATATCTTTATATTTTATTAAGAGCGATCAAATACTAAGACCCTGGAAGTTATTTAGAGCTATTTTTAAATTGTAATAAGAATTATATTCATCCTTCTCACACGAAGCAATGATTTCTTACAGCTGTGTGTGTGTGTGCGTGCGTGCCTGCCTCATTGAACATAATATTTGAAAGAACAAAAGGGGGGCCTACCTGTGCCCTTCTGTGGACACGTCTATGGAAAAAAAACCGGAAGTTTTAAAATGTCTCGGTAATTGTAAAATTGCGACTAAACTAGCTAAGAAGTTTGTAGTTGGAAAAGCATTAGTGACAGAAATGAAATTAATTCTAAAATGTAATTTTTTGGTTCCTCAACATTAATTTAATATCTGAATAGTCGTCGAACATTGAAATAGTAATTGTTTGCCAAGTTTAATGGGGCACTTTTTTTTGTGGCTAACTCAAGAAATGGGTAAAGGAATGCCAATAAATGGCCCCCTGATCAGATTATCCGGAATCTCGGACTACCAGAGTTTTATTCTAATTGGTACAAGTCAATTAAAGTGTATTTAGGTTTGGCCTAGGATGTTTATATTAGTTTGCATAGTTTTAGATAAGTTCACTTACACAAAATAAATTTATTGAAATAATTTTTTTCTAGAGATAAAATATAAATAAATAAAAGTTAAAACACCTAATTGTTTTGAAAATTATTACAAACATATGTTTATTTTATTTTAATATTTAGTGAAGAGCCAAATGTTTTGTTTAATGTTTTTATTTACGTATTGTTTAATATTACAAACAAAATGGCAATTTTCCATTTCCTATGAAAGTGACTTTAAGGTTACTTTACATAAGGGTTAATTTCCAATTTTGATCATTTCTCCGCTACTATTTGAGATACGAAAATACTTAGAACTGTATTTTTTTTGTACTGTTAAAAATAACAAATATTTTATTCGAAACATATTTCAAAAAACCAATAGTTTCTGAGATATAAGCAAATATAAAAACATAAATTTGGAGATCTTTTAAATATGAAATTTATTATGCTCTTTGGTGGACAAAGATGTTCCCCTTTTATTACATTTCTGCAAGTGTTCTGAATAATCTATTGCCATGGAGTAAGGAATTAAATAGCTAGCAGTGTATATTATTTCCTTTATGACCTTTGGTGGAGTGTTTCTGTAAAAATATGGGGAATCTATTATTTCGTTTCACAACTATTACAAGTTTTTAGTAAATCAGTCCATTTTAATATGAGAGATGGAGAAAGACTGTGCGGTGCACCGTCGTCCGTACCATTTATTTTTAATAAGTAGAGTAACAATGTTGATTGTATAGGTGTGTATTTTTAAGGTTTATTTATTCTTCCAAATTCTAGCATATTACCTAATTTTTAACAACTAAGATTATCTTCCATTATCTTTGAGAATATAATTAACGAGCTGGCTTGTGTACTGAGTGACTCAAACGCTCAGCCAATCAGATACCTTTATTCATCTGTTGCTACTTTTCGTATTTTTTTACATTGGGTGAATCTACAAAAACACTATTTCAATCGCTGAAAATTTTATAAAGTCACCGGTGATTTTATAAAATTACCATCAGTCACTGGTTAATGTTAATAAGCTAAGTAAAGGTTTGATTAGTTTTGAGTTATGTTTTATAATATATTCAGCATAACTTATATGTTTTATAAAATCAATGGTAGATGTAGAAAATACCGTTGATGTTTCATACTTTCACCAAAGTGGATAGGTATATTAAAAAAATTACTGGTAAATTACTTTTACTTTTGGTGATTCTATACATTCACCAGTAATTTTATAAAATAATGAATTGAACCCATTCGCATTAATATATTCAACATATTTCTCTTCATACTATAGTTATTATATGAAATTTAAAAACATAGTTGGATAAAAGTTTTTCGAAATGTCAATATACGCTCCGAAACAATCATTTACCCGCATTTGACCACTTAGAAATGTTGTGATTATTTTATTAATTAGTTAAAAAAATTGTTTTATATAATTTTATGGGAAGCAAATAGCAATTTATTTGACACACCCTTATATAGAACTCTATAAAACGATCACAATCACCATAGAATACAAGACATTTGAGTTTAGGTAACTTTTCAACAAACACAGTCGAAAATTTTAATTTTATAACTATTCATAATTTTAGAGATTATATATTTTGTTTTTAGCACATAATCACGAAACAATTAAAAAACAAGTCAAAATTGAGGTAAGGGGAGTTTAGCTCTATATTTGCGTTTGGAAGCCTAATAACTAAAGCTTTCGCCTCACTTTAGGTTTTGAATTGGAATTCTCAAGGGCCATTGCCTTACATTTGTCAGCCTTTTGTTTGTCTTCAATATCCTTTGTTATGTAAGGTGGATTTCTAATCGGCATGGATCGTCTGCGTCTTGGATCTACAAGCTCTGGCAGGAGACAATCTAGATAGAACTGGCTCAGTTTTTTCTCCATGTGGCTAGCCCAAAATGCATCGTCTCTGAAAATCTTCTCGACCTTTATACCCACATTTTTCCATAAAACAAAGAGGCAATAACTTCTCCTGGTCACGTGAAGTTGGCCTTTCACTTGATAGTAGTGTGTTTTTGTTAATGCGCGTAATTTCTCTTTTGTCCTTGCTTATGTTTCAAAAAGTAAACTTTCTTTTTAAAACAGCTTCTTCTGGTGTCATGTTCCTTGCTGAGGGTGGACACTTCACTTCAATAATGGTGTCAGATCCTATTAGACCATCGGGAGTTGCTCCCAAGTAAGATAATTCCGGATCAACAAAGAGCCCACAAGGCTCAACTTTAATATTCATTTTATTTTCAAGAGCCAATATACCATTCTTCTCATCATCTCTACCGTACAGCATTGCATCTGTGTCAAAATCATCATAGAGCATACCTTGAACAGCCTTTTCACAAGATGTGTGGGGAAGTCTTCGACAAACGGGTCCAAAGTTAGAGGCAGTGAGCAGCTTTCGCCGTACTTCTTTCCATCGACCACTATTTCTTTAGAGAAGTGTCCCTCTTTCAAGCTCCTCACGTTGCTTTGATGTGCTTGGTAAAGTAGCAATAAATCTAATTTTCTCTCTATCAAATTTTTCCGTAACCATATCAGGCTTCTGAGCACAAGGCCCATAGTCTTTGTCATTATTAGACAACCTAGGTCTAAATGGGTTCTTTTTCTTCACTTTTGCAGGCAGACTTCTTGATCTTTCAATTTGACGAAGTCTTCACATCTCCATCTTCTTAGTAAACTTCCCGGGACTAGCTTGGTACATTACTTTGTGTATTTTATATAGAGGAGTTTTAGTATTGTAAGAAACTACAGCAGCATGACTTCTAGAAGAGTAGGACATATTAAGGCAAAAATGAACCCTTTTCTCACGGATAAGGTAAGACAGTGGTGCACAACCCATGGCCCGCCATGCCATTTATTGCGGCCAACCAACTAAATGAAATTTGCAAAATAAATTCCTAGCATATTCTCATATTACTTAGACTAGGTTGTCAGCGAAATATGATTAAAAGTTTTATTAAGGGATGAAAGCATTTAAAGACGACAGTTAGAAGGTTGACTTCACTGTACAAGGATCAATTTGGCCCCTTAGAGCTTAAGCAGGGAACGCGCCAACAGGGATAATTGAATTCAAGGCCCCAGTGAGGGAAGTTTTTGCTCCCAGTGCTACGGGGCTCAAAGCCCGACATTGTAATCATACTGTTAGAACTTAGACACTTATAGAGACAAAGAGACATAACAAAAAATCACAAATTAACAAAAATTACGCAAATTGTTGTCGGCCCATTTCAGGGCCAACAACTAAGACAATGGACAATTTAAAAAAAAGACAACAATCACAAGACTGGTCAAGGAACCTTGATGAAGAAGAGGACGTAGAAATTGATACCACTGACAACGACTCTGAAGATGCGGAATTCACTAAAGCAACGATTCTGAAGAGGAAGCTACTTTTTAAGTCAAAAGAGGACGTACCGGCAAAAGCCATAAAAGTGACCAATAAATTTGAGCCGCTTTCAAACAATGACCAAACTATGGAAATCTCAGACTCACCACATACAATTACCACAGGAACAGTAAAAACCAAACAAAATATTCCACCGATTGTACTTAGAGGGACAGCGAACTACTCCAAAATAGCCAAAAAGATGAAGGAAAGTATGAGTGGAACTTACAAAATACTGTACATCCAAGACGGACTAAAGTTACATGTAGCATCCCTGGAGGACTTCAAAACCCTCCAAACATACCTGAAACAGACGAAACAAGAATATCACACCTTCACTCTCCCAAGGGATAAACCCTTGAAAATAGTTGTGAAAGGTCTTCCACCCAATGTGTCTACGGACGAAATCAAAGACGAACTACAGGAGATGGGATACACAGCGACAGATGTAAGACAGTTCAAATCAAGGGCACAAACAGAAACCGACTCACAAGACACGATCAAACTGTTGCCAATATTTATATGTACATTCACA
Source organism: Timema cristinae (assembly GCA_039000515.1). NCBI lineage: Eukaryota > Metazoa > Arthropoda > Insecta > Phasmatodea > Timematidae > Timema > Timema cristinae. The sequence continues at coordinate 3,504,894 of JBCFYV010002255.1, forward strand.
AGGACTGATAATAACTTCAAAATTTTCCAAGAAAATTACATCAATCACACTAAAGTAAAAATAGAGCATTACATTCAATCCCAAAATTACATACTCCAATGCCACAGGTGCCAGAGATTTGGCCACTCTAAGAACAATTGTGCCAATAATCCAAGGTGCGTTAAATGCCTGGCCTCTCATTTGACCACAGACTGCCCGAGGAAAGAAACCACAACCCCTGCTAAATGCACAAATTGCCGAGGAAACCACACTGCCAACTACTCGAAATGCCCCGAGTACCTGAAAGTAATGGAAAAAAAAATTGAACAAAGACAGAAAATAGTGAACAAACCAGCCACCACACCTCCAAAAAATGACTTTCCCCTTCTAGCAACCAAGACTACGCCAACCACACACAACATCAATCCTGCACGCTCATATAGAGATATCTTGGTGAACAAACAGGACGGCCTGCAACAACCTAAAGGAAAAGAACCGGAACAAAATGCTTCATTTGACCTTAAAGAAATTATTATGATACTTAAAGAACTAAACTTATGTGGATTTCTAAGACACCTCAAAACATACATAACAAAAATCAGCCAGGCACCGGATAAATTGACAAAACTCATGGTCATCATTGAAGCAGCGACTGACTTTTACTTTAGCTCCAATGACGACTAACCCACGAATTGTAGAAGAAAACACTCTCAGAATACTAATATGGAACGCGAACGGAATCCTCCTACAAAAACAGGAATTCGAAGACCTACTTCGAACATATGGAATAGACCTGGCACTTGTATGCGAGACCCACCTAAAACCTGACAAACGGCTTACCATAACAGGATATAATATATACAGGACAGACAGGTTACACCGGAGAGGGGGGGGTACAGCAGTCCTCATAAAGAGCTACCTACCACACTATAGAAACGACATCGAGGACACAGAAAACCTGGAGGCCACATCGGTAACTGTCAACACCAAAAACGGACACATAAACTTTGTGGCCACCTACAACCCTCCAACCAAGATGTTGCTCAAAACCGACCTGGATATCATCACTGCAGATAACAATTTCCTAATAGGGGGGGATCTTAACAGCAAAAATACACTATGGAATAGCAGGCTGACAAATAGAAATGGGCGAATACTAGAAGAGCACGCAACGGATGCAGACTACAACATAATAGCTCCAGAATCACTGACATTTTATCCTGGCAATCACCTTCATAGACCGGACGTCCTGGACTTATTACTAACTGACTTAAAAATAACATCGGAAACCTTAACGGTGTTACAAGAACTCGATTCCGACCATAACCCGGTACTCTGCGAATGGGACATCGACACTGAACATCAGACCAACTGGCACAGGCCGAGTACTAAGACAACAGACTGGAAGAAGTTCAAAGAAGAACTTCAGGAAACCGTACCAGGAAACCTAGAAATAGAAACAGAAGAGGACGTTGACGCCGCCATTGATATACTAACAAATACAATACAAGAAGCTTACAAACAAAACACAGTGACCTCCCGAAAACAGCAAAACGTAAGGATTGACCAGCCCAACCTCAACCTACTGATAGCGCAAAAAAGAGAAGCACGTAGGGATTGGCAGAGGCTACGGACTCCACAAGAAAGAACTAGGTACAACAGACTAAAGGCTCAGGTTAGAAGGACGGTCAACAACATTAGAAGAACCAGATGGAACGACTTTGTCATAGACACTACAGCCAACCATCAGAAACCGTGGACTTTGACAAAAATTTTAAAAGGAACTGCGAGAAAGGCGGGAACTCCAGCCATACATGGGCAGCAAGGAATGGCATATACTAACATCGACAAGGCTAACGCGATAGCGGCAACACTAGAACATCAGTTCAGACCCAATCCAGTGCAGGATGAAGACTTAAACAGAGACATTATCAGGGGAGTAAACGCCTACTTTGACAGACAAATAGCCGACATACCAGCCCCTCTCACAGTAGAGGACCTTCAACAAGCTATCGAAGATCTTCGGACAAATAAGGCACCGGGTATAGACGGCATCAAGAATGAAGAGTTAAAAAATCTACCTCACAATGCAACAGCACTGCTTACCCAAATATTCAACACGACCCTTAAATTACACTACTTCCCAAAATTTTGGAAAAGGGCCAAAGTCATCAGCATCCCAAAACCAGGCAAAAATAGCATCTTCCCTCAGAACAGACGACCAATCAGCCTGCTCAATACAATCAGTAAACTTTATGAATCCCTGATACTAAATAGACTGCAACAACACACAGAGATGAACGAAATAATCCCCGATCTACAGTTTGGATTCAAGAAACTTCACTCCACAATCCATCCTGTACTAAATTTCATAGAGGATGCCACCGATAGCTTCAATAAACGCGAATACATGCTCGCCATATTCTTGGACGTCGAGAAAGCCTTCGACAAGGTGTGGCACTATGGACTGCTATACAAACTGATACAATACGACTTCCCACCAAGAGACATAATGCTCATTAAAAGCTTCTTAGAAGACAGAGAGTTTCAGGTCGCTATTGGGGGCTCACTTTCCGAGAGGGTGAAAGTAAAATCAGGGGTACCGCAAGGGTCGGTCTTGGCTCCCTACCTTTTCAATCTTTATGTTTCTGATATACCAACACACCCTAAAATGACAGTGAGATTATTCGCGGACGATACACTAATTTATACAAGAGACCGGAATATATACTACGCGACACTAGCACTACAACGATACCTAACAACACTCGAGACCTGGCTCACAAAATGGCGAGTGAAAGTCAACACTGCGAAGTCCACGGCTATGGTGGTGGCTAAAAGGAGACAATTACCACCAGAGAACTTCACTATTTTTCAAGAGGACATACCGTTCGAAAACGAGGCAAAATATCTTGGAATAACCATAGATAGGAAGCTCACCTGGGCGAAACATATTGACAGAACGAAGAAAACTGCAACCGCGCTTTTCATACAGCTCTATCCTCTCTTCAAAGGGCGCCAACTGAGTCAGCAATCCAAGATAACCATTTACAAATGTATTATCCAGCCCATCATCCTCTACGGCTGCGTAGGTTGGGGATACGCAGCCAAAACACACATCAAGAAGCTTCAAACAGTGCAGAACAAGATACTAAGGCTCATAACCGGAACAGACATTAGAACAAGAATAGACCACCTCCATGATATAGCCAAGTGCAAACCACTCGATGTGTTATTCAAAGAAAGAAGGGAAAAGTTCTACACACAAAGTGTAGCACACAAAAATCCATTGATACGTGCACTTGGTAACTACAATCCTCACGACCAAAGACCATACAAACGCCCAAGGCTGGAATAGAGAGGGATAAGAGAAAGGAGCAATATCATCCACACCTTCACATTCAAATTTTCATCCTTCATCAAGTGTATATTTTGACTAATCAAACATGTGTTTCCTTTTCAGATAATCATCCCAAACTCACAATCAATCAACCCATCTTTCACTAGATATATATTTTCACAAATTCATATTTTTCACCCTCATTCCATGAGGATAAGGGCTAGCGTATGCTGCCTGTAACTCACAAAGCAATACAGCCCTTTCACAGGTGACCTAGCTTGGCGCTTCTGCCAAGGTGGATATCTTGTGTCGGGCTACAAACCAACTCAAACCGTGTACTTTGTACAATTAAATCATAGGTACCAAGTCATTTAATATTAAGTTCATGCAACGAGGATAAGGGTCTGTGAAAACAACCTGTAACTCGCATATCAAATCAGCCAAAACTTCCCAATGCTTGTCAATGTCTATATTGGCAAGTGGGGAGGTTGGGGCAACAGGGGCAACCCAAAGCATTTAAAGTTTATGCTTAGTAAGTCTACCGATACTTCAACAGCAGCTATGACATCGAGTCCGTTTATTTAAGGGGACTTTGTTAATAATTGTTTGATAGCCGTATCGTAAAAACCTTGTGTTAATTGCGTGAAGAAGTTTGAGTAAATATGTCTTGATTGAATATCTATGTAACGCAGTGTCACAGATATTGCACGTATTATTGCATCGAAATTTTTTAAAATTTCAAAAAATTGGCATCTATTTTTTCACTAGCCATATATGAGTTCTCTGACATAACATCAACCGTTCAAATGAGCATATTTGCTCCAGGTGTGACGTAAGAATTCTAAATTTATTAATAACTCGTCTTTCTGTACTCCATGGATGGACAGATCAAGGCTGCAAGGCATCAAAAAGGTATTTGTATAAATTTGTCTACAATGATTAGAGCAAACAATGGAATCGTGTCTCTCCTCACAAAGCATATGTGATAACTTTGCCATGCCAACACACTTATTGCATATCACTGCATTATAGGCTTACACCAGTAAAATTTGGTTGTAAAATATCTGGGCTAAAGAAATCTGATACGGACATTAGTGCAAACAGAGAACTTCATTAAATCAGAGGACTCAATTACCGACAATTCAAAGGATTCCTCAATGGAAACCGAGGCCAAATATGGTGACCGTGTTTACTGCAGCAGAGGCAAGGTTTTGAAAACTTTCAGAGGAAATCAAGAGAAAAATAATTACATCTCAGATTTAGCAAACAATGTATCAGTATTCCAGGCAAAACTAAGATTATTATAATTTGAAGTTAAAAATGTACTAATTTCTGCGCTGTAAAGAAATGTTTCCCTCACATGAAATTTATTCCAGCTAGAAATATGCTGGGCACATCAGCCGAATCCAGGAAACTTTCTGAGAAGATTTGTGATTTAAATTGTGACAAATTCCTATTCAAGATATTTCCCAAACTCTTATTTTGATGTTAGGTTATGAAGGAGTTTGGGCAAGGGAAATGGTAGCGTTATTCTTTACAAAATTTAGCTAACAATGTATCAGTATTCCAGGCAAAACTAAGATTATTATAATTTGAAGTTAAAAATGTACTAATTTTTGCGCTGTAAAGAAATGTTTCCCTCACATGAAATTTATTCCAGCTAGAAGTATGCTGGGCACATCAGCCGAATCCAGGAAACTTTCAGAGAAGATTTGTGATTTAAATTGTGACAAATTCCTATTCAAGATATTTCCCAAACTCTTATTTTGATGTTAGGTTATGAAGGAGTTTGGCAAGGGAAATGGTAGCGTCATTCTTTACAAAATTAAAGTAAGATATTATTTTCAATATTTTCGATATTTTTTCTTTCCGGGGGGGGGGGGGGGGGAGGGAGATCAACCCTATCGCCCCCTCCGGAATCCACCACTGTTTAAGATATGTTGATGATCGTGATTATGCTATTTTTAAGCACTACATATTATGTACGTATATATTTATTATACTGGGCCACCTTGCCCCGGAATATTACTAGCCCCGTCGTTAAAACAAAGATCCTATACTGTACATCACTTTTGTGCAAAGGAAGACTTATTTTTTATTACAAGGTTTTATTGCAATCTATTCAATATACAAATAAACTTATTTTCCTTTTGTAAAAATATTGATCTGATTACAAACGTTTTTTTTAAAAAATAGTCATTGAGCTTATTTAAAGCTTGCTCATTCTTAGCTTGGTTTTATGATTTGCAATGGTAGATTCTGGTAAGAAGGGTTTTATATAAAATACACCAATTTTTTGTTGGTCAACATTGATAACATTTTAATTTATTACCAGTGTTAGTTTATAAGCAGGCCTATAATATGAATAGTCTGATAAACATAAAAAACAGTCTAAATGAACTATATTAAAATGTGTCTTTTGGATCCACCTACCTTTGTGGTTCTGTAAAAGCGCTATAATTATCCATATCAAAGTAATGTTCTGATGGAACGGCATAACTAACATCATTCACAACTACAGTCTCAATAGATGTGATGTGTGGACTCTCAGTTAGATCACCGTTATCTGCCTCCAGCAACTTTGGTTTTTTTCTATTACAATTAAAATCAGTTTGCAATTGTCTCCAAAATGCTCTTTAATGGTATGAAAAATTAAAATTGAAAAATACGGTAAAAAGTATTTTCTTTAACACTGCGTCTTACTACCCGTTCGGGTGTTATGCTTATGTACTAATTAAGCTAAGGGTTTTGGGATTAGGAAGGTTATATCAATATTAAGTATGCCCTCATTTACGAGGAGGGAGAGTAGTAAACCATTTTGGAAAACCACCCTCAGTACACCCGACCCAGATTCGAACCTTAAACTCCCCGTCATCGACAGTCTATAGTATATTGCGAGAGTAGAGCTTTAGATCACGCGGCCACCAAAGTGGGTGTATAAAAATAAAAAAGTCTCTTAGTGATTTTTGTAGGCACTGCAATTAATTCCCTAAGGTCCAATAATTTTGTAATTAATAAAAATTACCTTATTTTATTCTCGGGGTCTTAATACCTATCCGGGAAACATGCATTTTAATAAAGCTAATAGAGTTGGAATGGGTAAAGTAAAACTTAGTTAAAATGTACCCAAATTTTCAAGGAAGACGTGTATGGAAAACATTTTTAAAAATACCATAGCTACACCCAGCCGGGATTTGAACCCCGATGACTATGTCAACGGGAAACCACGTTAAATGAACTTAGCGTGTACGTCATTACAGTTTAGGTTTTTTTCACAAGTTTGTAATATACAGTTAGGATTCACGACAGCCTATAGTAGTCTTGGAAGAAAGATATGTTTAGAACAAATAAAGAAAGATACAGTATTTATATCTTTATTTATATAGGATTTTTTTAAATTGTCATTGATAGGATTTATCAAAAACAAAGTTGCAAGATATAAAAATAGTTTTTAAACCTGTCAAAGAATGGTTCTTTATGAATGTTTTTCAACACATTTATTGTTTTCACTGAGGTGTTCCCATACACACTACTGGCAAACGCTGGCATATTTGTTTCGATATCACCTTTAATATATCCCAAATCCTAAATTTAGTTTATTGGAATATTTCAATCGGGCATCGTTTAAAAAATCCCAATTTATTAGGAAGGTATTTGATATTTTCTCTAGCTGTAAATTATCATTTTATAGATTAATATATAAAATTCAGCTTTACATATTTTACTTGAAAAATAGATAATTAAATTGGAATTACATGTTCTAAATTAATAAATTTGTAGACTACCTTTGTTTCCAATATTATTTTAATTCTATTCCTCGTCTTTTCTTACGTGGGGCGCATAAATGTAGATGTGATTTATATATAGCCTCTTCTTCTGTCAAATCCCGAAGTATTCATTGTGACTTCTCAAGACAAACGTCAATACTACTGTAGCATAAATGTGCTAATGAGTTATTTCTGACTTCTCTTATCTGCCTTTAGCCCAAAGCACCAGGCCTGGGTCAGGCGGACACTATCCACATTCCTTTTGTGTTTACTTCGTTCAACCAACCTCCCCTTACCCCTCCCCAAAACCATTTCCTCGTCCCTCGTTCGGGTAGTTCAGAGTCTTTCCTCCAGATATCAGAACAACCGTTAAAAAAAATAATCGTTTTAAAATAATATTTATTCCGTTTTTTCTGTTGTGTGACTATGGATTTTTTTTATGGAAACGTCTTAGTTAGATAATATTGTATATATATAGCTTTTAAATTTTTATTATTTATTTCTGAATCACGATTTATTTTAAACGAATCTATTAAGGATTTATGAGCTTTTCAAACATATAATGAAATAGATTAAAACAAAGGTACGTCGCCATATTCTTACGCTCTTCAAAAATGCAAAATAATATATTATAGCATTTTTTATTGTTTTGTAAACATGATTTCCCTAAGAGTCTGCATGGTCTTCTTTGCCACATTTGGGAGCAATGGCGGTACAGGTCTAATATCCTCTTAAATGGATTGAACTAGTCAACTGTTCGCTAGAGTGGCGTGTAGTGGAGTGTTGCCAGGGTAAGCAGAGCTTGTCAAAACTGTTCCTTGTGATATGTTCTCCCCCACTCTGTCCCATTTGACCAATGAGTGTTCTACTGAGTGATATGTTCTCTCCCACTCTGTCCCCATTTGACCACTGAGTGTTCTACTGAGTGATATGTTCTCCCCCACTCTGTCCCCATTTGACCAATGAGTGTTCTATTGAGTGATGAGAACAATTCACAGGGTACAGTTTCATTTAACTCTGCTTAACCTGGCAACACTCCTCGTTAGGCCACTGGTTCCCTCTCATTCAGTATTAAACTTGACCATTAAATCTGATGAGCTTACACTCGCTCAATGCATTATTGTGTGAGATTGTTCTATTGGCTAGTGAGGAGTACAGTCACGTCCAGTCTTACTTGACCTGGCAACAACCCACGAACCACCTTTGGGAACTATCGACTGTAAGCAAGGTTTAATTAAGGACCAGTTAGCTTGTCAATGTGGACATTTCTACACACAAACATTCGCAAGTCTCCGGAAGAACATTTTCTCCAACTCTCCTAGAAAAAACCAGAACAAATTATTATGAGCAAAGGATGGTAATAATTAAATAAGATAATAAAGTACAAGATATATTTTTATCGAATAGAAACTAGGGGACATATTTCTCACTGCTTTGGCTAGGCTTATATTTTGTGATTCATTCAGAAAACATTTGATCAACTGAAATGATATAGTTGAAAAATATATCTCAGAAGATATATGCACCCCTGATCTTTCTGAATATCTGGTGTGTGTGTGGGTCTAATTCCCCAACTATATTTAAAATTAATCCCGGTGGATGGTAGATATCCGTGCCAAATAATTAACTCGTTTAGTGTTTAAACGCAAACCATGCACAATTAAAAACTTAAACAAGCGGTAGAAATTAATGTCGACTTCATGTCACCGGTGGATTGTGTTTCTGATCTAGCTTTTAAATAGCTTACGACATCACACGTCCATCTCAGACTCTGCCATAAACTATAAGTAAAACAAAATCCCTATAAACGTACATCCGAAAAACTATGCTAATAGGATTAAATTGTGTTAAAAGTTTCGGCGTACAGCGACGGGAGAGCAAGTCTGTGCAATAATGCGTGTACAACAGGTTGCATAGGAGTAAGGCACCTGGCACTGCACACCTTGACATCTTGAAGCACAGCAGCAGAACATACCACAATTAATAGTAAACAACACACCAGTCATCTAGGGATGGAAATACGTTCTGAGGGTCATCATTAACTATCCTATATCACAGAAAGTGCTTGCCATTTATTAGATGTACAGTTCCGCGCGCCTAACTCCTATGCAACCTGTTGAACACGCATGCTTGACAGCTTTGCTCTCCCAGCGCTGTACGCCGAAACTTTGAACACAATTCAATGGTATTAGCATAGTTTTCCGGATGTAAATTATATGGATTTGGTAATAATTTTGGTTCAAACAAGCTATATGTGCAGTTGGGGTGCTGAGTTTACAAACACCCTGTATAGATAGCCGGCCATAAATCTATAAATGAGGTATAATGAGATACAATCGCTAATTAATGTACCCTGATTTGTTAATAAATTGAAATGTATGTTCTACTGCTATCACTTGAAGCCGATAAGATAACGAACAACGTCATTCTGTTGTATATGTTGCAAACCTACCTTCCTAACGCGGTCCCACTTGACTGCTCATGCGTGAAGGAAGTTCCCCGTTCATGCTAGACAGTTTCATACAAATATAATAAAGCTGTGTAAAGAAATGTTATCATAGAAAAAGAAATAAGTGAAAGTTTCTCTAAATATAGGTTTCTCTAAAAAAAAATCTAGCAGAGAAATAATTACATACATCATTTTATTTTTTTAACCGCATCAGTGGTTGGATGCTACAAGACAGCACTCTCGTGATATAAAGTACATTGCTGACGGCGGGGATGTTGGGGTTCGAATTCCGGTCGAGTGTACTGATTTATTTTCTTAAGGGTTTTCCACTTTCCCTCCACGGAAATGTGGGTACACATTCTATAAATTCAACCTTCCTCATCCCTAACAAATTAACGTAATTAGTGCATATTCGTATAGCCCGAATGGTTTGTGAAACGTCGTACTAACCATTTTTCAAAACACTTGGATCTAGTCAAACACGACTCACAAACTAGCTAAAATAGTATAAAGCGAGTGGATTCATTAGTCGACCGTATTGTATTGCAGACACAACATTTTAACCGATCTTCGCCACGGCTGAGGCCCTTGCTATCCAAGCATTCAAGTGAATGCACCCAAGATTACGGTGGTGGACAGGTGGTCTAAGGAGTTATACTCAACTTAGGAGGGGTTTGAATCCCACCTGGGAGTATTGAGTGTGGTTTCCCGTATATGATTTTAATTGTGTTTTTCTCATCCTCTTCCCAAGCTGATGTTGATACATTTTCTCTAATATATACTCATTCCTGAACCTTGGATCAAGTAGTAATAAATAAACACTTGGGTTGAGCCTGAGCGCGAAAAAATATTATTAAGAATGTAAATATCCTCGATAGTTTTTAACCCTATCTTACTACCTGTTTGAATTATAAGCCTATGTACTAATTACGCTACTGTTTTAAGGGATTAGGAAGGTTATATTTAGAGGACGTGTACACGCATTTGCATGGACGGAGAGGAGATTACAATTTTTGAAAAACTGCCCTCAGTACACCCCACCGAAATTCGAACCTTGATATTTCCGTGCTAGTCTACTGCGAGAGTATCACCTTAGACCATGCGTCCACTGAAGCGGGTAGTTTAGTTACTAAACATATAGTTAGCAATAGCTTAGCCCTCGCCTTCTCTTGAAGGGAAAGAGGTTATAAGGATGTTTGGAAACGTTGTGAGAATTGCGCAACTAAGAAATACTCAAACATCGATATGTGATAACGAACAATATGGACAAATGAACTTTTAAATAACACCACACGTATACTTGCCAATAACACCACAAGTATACTTGCCAATAACACAAGTATACTTGACAATAATACCACAAGAATACTACACAATAACATCACACGCATACTTGCCAACAACACCACAGGTATAGGCTACTTGCCAATAACATCACACGCATACTTGACAATAACACCACAAGTATACTTGCCAATAACACCACAAGAATACTACATAATAACATCACACGCATACTTTCCAATAACACCACATGTATACTTGCCAATAACACCACAAGAATACTACATAATAACACCACAAGAATACTACACAATAACACCACAAGAATACTACACAATAACACCACAAGTATACTCGACAATAACACCACAAGTATACTTGACAATAATACCACAAATACCTTTGACAATAACACAAGTATGATATACAATAACACCAAACGTATAGTTGTCAATTACACCACGAGTTTACTTGACAATAACACAAGTACACTTTATAGTATCACCCCAAATACATTTGGCAATAATAACACTAGTACACTTGGTAATAACATCACAAGGACCATATTAATCGCGTCCCTCACTAATATTCTCACTTAATAAACACACGTGGTTTATAATCGCACTTCCCCTGAAAACTCGGGTACCCCTTAAACTGGTGACATTGAGGAACTTGATACAGACATTAAAAAATAGATCCAGGTGGACTGAACATAAGGGACTCCCTTTCGATAAGGATCTCCTTTCAACCAATATTATTACAACTTGGTTCGCGCGATGTAGGCCTACTTTACATTCATATTTTGTAAAGAAAATACCTGATTAAAACTTAAATTGTTCCCGCTACAACTTTTCCTCTAAATTAAATTTCTTAGTTGGCAAGTTGCACAACATTTACAAACAGTCTACAAAGCCGCCACCGTCAACATTATTGAGAAACATTAAGCACTTCCCTTTATCAATAATTAGTAGTCTGAAACATTTTATAACAGCTCATTAATTTAAAAAAAAATTATAAAACCAACCGGAAAACCCGGGAAACCCCTCGAACCAGGCGCCCCCTGCAACAGAAGAATTAATTTCAACTCACCAAAATAACACCTACTTGCACTCTATTAGTCATTTTAATTTCCATGACGTCACTACGCCTACGATAAAGCTATGCAGCTAGCGCAAGCTGGGGAGGGGGGGGAGGAGTCGAAATAAATAACTTCATGCATTAAACATACTATAGCTATATTTATTTATTTAATATAATACATAGTGCTTGGAAACTCGTGGCCCAAACTGTACGTATAGTATATTTGAACCCATAATAATACAAAATCCCTCTACACTTACATCCAGAAACCTATGCTATAACCATTAAATTGTGTTCAAAGTTTCGGCGTACAGCGCCGGGAGAGCAAAGCCGCGCAAGCATGCGTGTACAACAGGTTGCATAGGAGTTAGGTGCACGGCACTATACATGTAATAACTGCAAGCACTTTTTGTGATCTAGGACAGTTAATGTTGACCCTAGATGACTGGTGTGTTGTTTACTATTAGTTGTGATATGTTCTGCTGCCGTGCTCCGGGATGTCGAGGTATTGAACCCTTCTTAGCAAGACTAAACCCCAATAGGAGGTACCAATGAATAACATCAAAAAGGGCAGAAAAAAAGGGCAATAGGAGTGAGTAGCTGGAGTTCTTATTTTGAATGTCTAAGTTGCATTGTTGGTATTTATTCATAAAAAAAAAATTAGATATATCTATATAAGAATATGAATAAGTTGGAACAATATATGGAGATATTAATAAATCATAATGATAGTCAAGTTGGCAAACAAATAGTATTCTTTAAGTTAAATGCAGTTTTACACTCAAAACAGCTGCATCAGAAATAAACAATAATAATTATCATTTATTTCCGCACTGAACAAACTAGTAAAGTTACGTGACCCTCGTAAACAAATATAAATTACAAACTCTTATCTTCATTGTTTACAAAGGTGAGTTCTCAAACTTCCCTCATCTTTTATAAATCCTCTATACACATTCCCATTATACACAAAATCCTAACTAAATTGCACAATCATAAGGTGAATAGATATTATCAAGAATAAATGTTAAACTAAAAGCGAAACCGGTTCGTTATATTTATAGATGACAAAACCAAAATTGTTTATAATGCGGGCTAATATTGATATTTTTGAAAGTTTCTTCTGTCTCACTACCAGATCAAAAATTATATCCTCAAACTAATCGATCTCCGCAAAAATAGTAAATTAAGTATCGATACCCACAAAAATATATCAAGTATCAATATCCATATAATAATCGACTTTTTTCATAAGTGACAAAATTCAACATTGATCTAAGATTTACATTCATTACAAATTTCCCTTTGCAAAATTAATAATGATGAAGTAATACTAGGCCGAGAAAGAAATTTGTTCTTACATTTTAACTATCTGAAGCCTTAGCTTGAATGGAGGGATAAGAAGCTAAGTCGTAGAGTGCCGACAAGCCACCCAACCGGAACTATATATACAAGAAAACCCAGAGAACATTGGAGAACAGGATACATAGTGGGGGAATGCGCGTGACCAAAAATAACTTCTACTATACACTCCAATCAACTGGAACCTTCTAGATTATAGTAGAACAACCTCTCTTCACAGCTCAAGCTCTTTGGAACGCCTTTGGTTGTGCGGTGCATTCTAGTGGTCGCCGTTTGAACCTTGATGGCAGTGGCTATGCTCAGTTGTGTTGTTGTTTTTCTCTCAAGACTCGTAGCCCTAGGCGCAGGGACGGAGAAATGGGGTAAGTTGTATATTTTCCTGACTCGATTATCCTATGCTTGTAGCCAAATGCTACAGTGTGTAGTGCCGCGTGCTTTGCTCCTATGCAACCTGTTATACACGCATGCTTGAACAGCTTTGCTCTCCCGGCGCTGTACTCCGAAACTTTGAACACAATTTAATGGCATTAGCATAGGTTTCCGGATATAGGTATACAGGAATGTTGCATTACTTTTGGTTCAAACAAGCTATATGTGCAGTTTGGGCGTTGTGTTTCTAAACACCCTGTATAGATTAGTATTTTCGTTAATATTACATGCGTTTTTATGTGAAAAAAGGGTATAATCTACCCCTATTAATTATTTATCTAAAAATATTCTATACATTGATATGATGGCTTAGGTAGTTTGGTTATATATTGATTTCAAATATAAAATAATTGATTTTTAGTGCAAATTAAATCAGGGTTGTTTCATAATATTTTAAAGAATTATATATTATTGCGGAAATAACCAATCTTTAAAATATTTCGATAAAAATAAGAAGAGGTAAGTTTTAGTAACCTAATATGAGCCTTTTTTTCCGCTTTAGTTATTGTAAAATGTAAAATTATTTATTAAACTCGAGTGAGAATGTTATATTTAACTTCATGGATTTTTATAAAAATACAACCGTGCAAAAAAAGAGTTAAAAACTAATCAACTTATATAAAATTGATAGCCAGGGCTCCTACGTATGTTTTAGATACCTATTGTATTTTGACTACTATATTTCAAGTAACTATTATATTCTGTTAACTCTATTTTAGGTACCTATTTTAACTCTATTTCAACTACTTTTTCTATTCTTTCAACTCTCAACTATATCTACACATCTATGATTTCTACAAGAGGTGTTAGTATGGTATAGAACATGGTTGATAATACAATGAAAAAATCTTACCATATGACCTCTATCGCCTTTATCTCCTTTTGAGCCCTGTAAAATAAAACAATAAACCGAGGTTAAAACGAACAATTTGTTTTTTAACTTCCAATAATCCGACAAAATTAGAAATAAACATATAAAAAAATTAATTCAAAATGTTTTTAAACAGATAAATATATTATAATATCTTCTAAACTTACTTAGTAACCGTACCGATGGTCTCACATTCCAAGGTGCCTAGCTAGGAAAAAATACTGTGATGAGAAGGTAGAGGTTCGAATCTCAACCAAGTAATATGGGAGGTGGTTTTCACACGTTTGATTTATCACTCTGTTTTTTATCCACTAATGCGGGTGCATTTAATCTGTCTTCCTCCTTATTCCCGCTTATAGAAAGTAATTATTTATCCCAGTGTTAAACGTACGCACAATTAAAATCTTAATTCTTAGGAAGAAAAAAAAATTAAAATGTAAAATCCTTTTACTTTTAATTCTTGTTTGAGATTGGAAAGTTGTGTGGCGCCGCCAATGTTATCTACTCGTACTACAGTCTCCCGGCCGTTACTAGCCTGTGTTTGTGTTTTTGAAACAAAAGCTAGTGAAGCATGCGCTGTTGTGTTCTTCTGATTTTTTTATTTTTTTTAGAATCACGTCTTACTACCCGTTTAGTTTATACGCTTATGCAATAACTACGCTAATGGTTTTAGGGATGAAGAAAGCTATGTACTTAAAGTGTATCCGCATTTTCATGGAGGGAGAGTGTAAAACCATTTTGGAAAAAAAACCTCGGTTCACCCGACCGAGATTCTAACCTTGATCTGCCCGTCATCGGCAGTCTAGTCTATTGTGAAAGTAGTGCCTTAGACCATGCCACCACCGAACCAGGTCGTTTTTCTAGTGTTACATCAAAGCTCTTTTTTTTTGTGTCTTAGAGAAGATTTTGTTTTTCAGAATATGGCGAGTTATTGGCAGACTAAAGTTTTAATAAGAGCTTGTCAGTCCTAGACAAAGCATATTTAGATCACATTCCCTGCATTGCTATAAGCTTGTAGTCTAGTCTAATGCTATATTGTAGTTTGAAATAAGCTGCTAGCGGCCGCCATATTACAAAGGTGAAAGTTCCTAATTTGGTCCACATTGATATTCTTGTTTGGTTCACATTGATATTCCTTGTTTGGTTCACATTGATGTTCCTAACTTGGTCATCATTTATATTCCTAGTTTGGTCCATATTTATGTTCCTAGCTTGGTCCATATTTATGTTCCTAGTTTGGTCCATATTGATGTTCCTAGTTTGGTCCATATTTATGTTCCTAATTTGGTCCACATTGATGTTCCTAGTTTGGTCCATATTTATGTTCCTAATTTGGTCCATATTTATGTTCCTAATTTGGTCCACATTGATGTTCCTAGTTTGGTCCATATTTATGTTCCTAATTTGGTCCACATTGATGTTCCTAGTTTGGTCCATATTTATGTTCCTAATTTGGTCCACATTGATGTTCCTAGTTTGGTCCACATCGATGTTCCTAGTTTGGTCCATATTGATATTCCTAGTTTGGTACACAATTATGTTCCTAATTTTGTCTCCTGAAACTGAGGATTTTTTTTTCCAATTGTCGAAACTTTGACAGAAAGATAAAGCTGTCTTGTATTTTTAATGCTGTAAAAAAGTCAAAGAAATGGGTTATTAATTTGCTGCATGTCTACAAATCTGATTAAATTAATTTCAAATTTATAAAAGACTGAGCCTAGTTTGTTAAAATTTACTTAATCTGGACGACGTCAGAATATAGCTTATTCGTTATTTCCTTTTATATTTGAATAAAGTTTGTTTATTGATTCAACACATTAGTTTTTTTTAAAATAATTTACCTTTATCACAAAATTTTTAAGTTGGGCGATGTTAGGAATACATTTTCAGGAACCAATGTTTCTTGTATTTATAAATTAAATTTGTGTTTGAAAGTAAATTTTTTTTTAACTATACCACCACGTATAGTAATAGCTTAGGAAGATAATATGTGCAAAATTTTAGGTTAAAATAGAATTTGATATGCCATCCAGACGTAAAAATATGACTTGGAGGACGGATTTTAGGCCCTTCCCCTTACTAAACAAAATATTTTAAAAACTCTGCCATTCAACCTAATTTAAAATCTAATTAGTAATAATATTTGATACACACTGTATACTAGCTTCATTAGCGCTAATTGAATAGTAAACATACTTAAGATTTTCAAGACCCATAATATTTGGAAGCTAATTTGTTTTCGAGAAATCAACCAGCAACAGTTTGTTGACAGAACATCTTGTTCACGTATAAATCAAGCAAAGATCATAAACACACACTGAAGATGTTTGTAAATTAAACGTTCACTTAAATTAAAGAGAGGAGGAAAATCCAAAATAAAATACCGGAAAACCGTTCTTCCAGGGGGACCAATAGGACCCTGTAAAAAAAGAGAAAACAAAAACAAACTCAGTCCATATCTACAGCAAAGAAACAAACTACATAAATATCTTCCATTTTGAATGGATAATTGACCACTGATAAATTAGTATTATTATATATAAAAAAAATATTATGACATACATTTAAATAATCTGAATTAAATTATATTCATAGATTTGTAAAAAAAATATATAGCTTTATATTATTCTTAAACAGTCGTTTTGCGTGTCTAGTACCTGCGTAAGAAACAAACATCAATTAAAATAACGATCTTTTAGCACAATTGTGTACGTTCCATATAAAACTATGAGTCTAAATTGCTAATAAAGTTTAAACATTAAAATTTAAATACAGCTTCATAACATTACTATTTCAAAAGTCTTACGAAATCGCCTAAAATAATATTTAAAAAATTATTTACAACAATTTAAATCAAGAAATTAAAATAGTCATTCATATCCATTCAGATTGGAGTAAAAAGTGTGCAAGGTCAGTCCTATATAAACTAAAATAAAACAAAATTCTATTGAAGGCTATGTGCGCTGAAGCAGGAAAATATACACTCCAAAGATGGGCCACTTACCTTGATTGGTTCCACTATGGTGTAGCTTATAAGATAGGGCCATAGTGTAATCAGTCAAGG
>JBCFYV010002255.1:3522618-3575976 GCA_039000515.1 Timema cristinae
CTTCGGTGACCAGGTGGTCTAACGCGCTACTCTTGCAGTAGGCTAGTTTGCCGATTATATGGAGATCAAGGTTCGAATTTTGGTAGGGTTTACTGAAAGTGGTTTTACCAAAATGGTTTTCCACTCTCCCTCAAAAGCAAATGCAGGTACATTTCCTATTTATATAATCTTATTAACCCCTAAAACAATCGGCGTAATTAGTAAATTAGCGTGTAACCACAACGAATAGTAAGACACGGTGTTGAAATAAAATTACTAAACAAAAGTTTATAAATAATTCGTAACCAACGTAAGTTTTTATTAGACACGAAATATCACACTTGGCATTATAAAACAAACAGCAGGTATGGGCCTATATTCATTTCAATACGCTGCAAGTGTTTCCATCGAAGTTTGGAATATTATAGTCGCGTAAACGTATCGGGCGGTTTAATACAGATCTATTTAAATAGGTAGGAAGCTATACTAGCCTATATCCTGTTCACCTCTGTAGCTATTTACCGGGTAATCCTCTGTTCACATCTGTAGGTATTTACCGGGTAATACTCTGTTTACATCTGTAGGTATTTAACAGGTAATATCCTTTGAAATTATGATTGACTTTGAAGGACTCGAGACCTCCACGGATCATCTCTAGAACGGAATGGCGATGTGTAACTTATATTATTATTATTTTAGGAAAGTATTTTATGGGCGTTGTATACGACAGCAAGGGATGACTGTTTTAACTGCCATTACAGCTATTACCTGAATGTGGGTAAAGGGAGGTGAAAAAAACCGCTATAAAAACACGTAGCTGCGGAAGAAGGCCATAAGCGACACTTTTGGATATTTTACCTGTTTACCTGTGTCTAGTGGTGGATATTTTACCTGTTTACCAGTGTCTAGTGGTGGATATTTTACCTGTTTACCTGTGTCTTAGTGGTGGATATTTTACCTGTTTACCTGTGTCTTAGTGGTGGATATTTTACCTGTTTACCTGTGTCTTAGGGGTGGATAATTTACCTGTTTACCTGTGACTAGTGGTGGATATCTTACCTGTTTACCTGTGTCTAATGGTGGATATTTTACCTGTGTACCTGTGTCTAGTGGTGGATATTTTACCTGTTTACCTGTGTCTAAGTGGTGGATATTTTACCTGTTTACCTGTGTCTTAGTGGTGGATATTTTACCTGTTTACCTGTGTCTTAGTGGTGGATATTTTACCTGTTTACCTGTGTCTTAGGGGTGGATAATTTACCTGTTTACCTGTGACTAGTGTTGGATATTTTACCTGTTTACCTGTGTCTAATGGTGGATATTTTACCTGTTTACCTGTGTCTAATGGTGGATATTTTACCTGTGTCTAATGGTGGATATTTTACCTGTGTACCTGTGTCTAGTGGTGGATATTTTACCTGTTTACCTGTGTCTATTGGTGGATATTTTACCTGTTTACCTGTGTCTATTGGTGGATATATTACCTGTTTACCTGTGTCTAATGGTGGATATATTACCTGTTTACCTGTGACTAGTGGTGGATATATTACCTGTTTACCTGTGACTAGTGGTGGATATATTACCTGTTTACCTGTGACTAGTGGTGGATATATTACCTGTTTACCTGTGTCTAGTGGTGGATATATTACCTGTTTACCTGTGTCTAATGGTGGATATATTACCTGTTTACCTGTGACTAGTGGTGTATTTCTTTCTAGCTTTTGAGAATACATTTATTTATTGGTGTATTTAAATGGCACTTTATAAACAAACAGAAAAAAAATTACACGACTTACATTATTATTATTATTATTAGCACCTCGTCTTACTACCCGTTCGGGTTATACGTATACACGACTTACAAACTGCCGGAATAGTTGGTCTTGTGATCTAACACATTGATCTAGCATTAGATTGGATTGACTATGACAAGTGGTGTGGAGTTCAAATCTTGGTAGTGTAGCTTTCCATAACTATATTATTTATTATTATTTTATACCAAGGGCTTACAGCCCATTCAGGTTATATGCATACATACTAATTTCGCTAATGTATTATGGATGAGGAAGGTTTATTTTAGAATAAGTGTAGCCACATATTCGTGGAGGACGAATGGAAAACCATGTTAGGAAAAATCACCCTCAGTAACTTATATCAAACCAGGATTCAAAACCAAAATTAAATTAAGGGTATAAGGGAAATAGGGGTAAGTTACATTTACATATTTTCCAGGACCACAACTTTTATAACTCAAACCCCTTAACACCCCCAGAAAATACTGTATTTTAATTAATTTAAATATTACAGATACCTCCTCTAATATAACCATTGTATTAAATGTATTAGAAAGGTCTTAATGCTGTCTAACATAACAGCACTAACTCAATGATTGTCTAACAGATGGAAGAACTAGCTCAATGATTGTCTAACAGATGGCAGAACTAGTTCAATGATTGTCTAACAGATACCAGCACTAACTCAATGATTGTCTAACAGATGGCAGAACTAGCTCAATGATTGTCTAACAGATGGCAGAACTAGTTCAATGATTGTCTAACAGATGGCAGAATTAGCTCAATTTGAGTTAAAGTATTAATTTCCCCCTCCCGTATCCCGTATCCCATATCCTTCAAATATTAAAATGAATATCAAAGACTTACAAGCGTGCCTTTAAGAAGTTGTATGGTAAGTTTTAAAATATATTTGATTAAAAACTATTTCCTAACCTCAAAACCCTTTACGACTTTATTGCAGGGAACTCTATAAATATTTGTCTCTCTCGCTCTCTCTCTCCAGTTCTATCGGTAGTTTTTTTTTTTTTTTTTTTTTTTTGTAATCCGCACATTCTGACTGGTCGTTGTGTCGATATGAATAATTCTCTCCGACTTTAAAAACCCTACACATACACATACATATTAGTACACACATGCCAGTCTGTATGTGAGAGACTACGATCGGTAGTAGGTAAAATTCGGTAGGTAAAGTTGGTAGCAGTCCACTGTGGGAGGTAATTGCGGGCTAATCCGTGGGAGATCAGAGGCTTCGCATTAAGTTCGTACACCCGTTCAGGGAGAGAAACAAAAAAAATCGCTTTCCTCCCCTTTTTTTTAAAAAAAATATAAAACAGCAACAGGAATAATAAAAAAAAAGGTAAGAGGGGACGGGGTATTTTTTTAAAAAAATGGTATAGATGGATATTGGAAACGATGTGGAAATGTCAAAAATCCTTAGTGACAAGCGAGAGAAGTATATGTACTCAGATGTAACAGGTCTGCCAACGAACAAAACACATGCAAAACAAACAAAAAATTACCACGGGATACTTTTTTGAAGTTTTACAGCGAGTGTGTGCTCGGTTTGAGGTGAAAAATTGAAACTTAGGTTTTGACAAAAATAATTAATCTGTGGGCTATGGTTTTAGAGTTACATTCCGTTTAACCTGAGGAGTTGCCGTCTTACCTTGACTCACTATACTATGGCCCTATATCATGAGCTGTAACACAGTTTAACAAAGCAAGGCAGCTGTCTTACCTTGATTTATTATGCTATGGTCTTATCTTATAGACTTCAAACTTATCAACCTCATTTGAACACAAGGGACACATTTAAAATTTAAAATAACGAGGAGACCACAGTTAAGAAAATGCAAAATGGTTGCCTTCCTAACCAAAATTAACTTCATGTAAGTAACAATGTAAGTAAAAATAAAATATTAATTAATAAAACACATAATTTTTTCCTCGGGCGTTTATCATTTTTGATTAAACATGCTTTATAAAGATTAGCAATATTTAGAATTATATACTATTAAATGAGACAGGATAAGATGGCTTAGGTAGTTTTTGACATTAAAAATGTTGTCAATACGCCTTGGGATATTTATCCATACCTTGGCAATATAGTTAACTAGAAACTATTAATGCAGTTCAAGTTGTATTGGTTATCCGATCGGGAGTCGAATCAAAGACGCTCGGATATCATCTTGAATCAGACGTTGACCAACCCATTTTGGTAGCCTTTGGTTTGAATTCTTCTAGAAAATGGGATTTAACCTTCACTCTATGTGTAATATTGCGAGGTTCACTAGGTTCGGAGTTCACTAGAAACATGAATTCCCTCAGATACAGAAACTAGACAATGATCTCTGCAAGAGCATACAATTAATAATTTCTTAAATTGTTTTATAGATACAAGTTACACCCTGGAATATTTTACTATAAATATTATTGAATATATGCTAGCCTGACTGGTGTTCACGCAGCTTACGCTGTAGGTGTCGCAATATATGAGATTGCCTATAGTGAAGAGATTGAAATTCGAATCACGGTTGGGTGATTAACCCTGTGTGATTTAAATTCCTCTTTAATACTAGATTGATTACAATTATCATAGTTACCCCCATCATAGCTACCCCCATCATAGCTACCCTCACTTACTACCCTCATCATAGCTACCCCCACCATAGCTACCCCCATCATAGCTACCCCCATCATTGCTACCCTCATCATAGCTACCCCCATCATAGCTACCCCCATCATAGCTACCCTCATCATAGCTACCCCCATCATAGCTACCCCCATCATAGCTACCCTCATCATAGCTACCCATCGTATTAAATCATTAATAACCTTGTTTCCCTGTACCAATGATCAAGCGGACAAAGACATAAGTCTCATCTAGACTTGACACCCCAGAGGGCTAGACCAATTGTCCGACAGGTTCAAACCAACCAGTAAACCACAGGAGTATATCTATTCAGACCAGACTGTACAACCAGTCATAATATTCTCAAATCCTCTCCCCCGTATTAAAAGTCGCAGCAATAAATACTCCTGAGGATAAAACTCGTAAATATGGTACCCCCCTCCCCCTCCTGTTACCCATCAGTCGTCGGTGGCTTACGTTCATATGGAGGACTTAGCGTCGCGATGACACGTCGATAGAGCGTCACAAGAAAAAAAAACCAAATGAAAAACAAAGAGGCCAACACAGGGGGGCGGGGGGGGGGGGGGGGGAATTGTACAAAGCATATATTTTATAACAAACAGAAACTCTTTTTCTGTTGTTTTTTTAAATACAACTCGTCTCAAAAAAAAAAAAGCCACAAATAAAGGATATACTCCAACTCACAGATCATAACTGCAAACAACACTGTATTATTATTTGTACGTCCCTCGCGTCCCTTACCCCTCTCAATATACACCCTCCCTAAACAGAATTTTGTTTTCTGTATTTATACTTTTTTTTTTTTTTACAGAATGTCAACAGATGTGTCATTAATATGGATTAAAGTTGTAGGAATAAGAGTGTTGGACTAGGAGTATTTATACCGGCATTTTTTCCTGTTTTGTTTTAGAGGGGGGAAAGGTAGGGGGGTGGGCTTACATTATTTATTTGGGTATGTCTTTTTTTTCTTTTTTTTTTTGTAAGGTGGTTTGGAGGGTGAAAGGCATGTCACATAAGGGGATTGAATTGTTCGACAGGAGGAAATATATATATATATATATATATATCATGAAACCGTTACTTTGACGCTTAGGTATATATTATATTTATTATTACTTTTTTTACTTTTTCATTTTTTAAATGTTGTAATGCTGAAAGAAAATATAACTCTTAACTTTTACGAAAATATATTTTTTTATTTATTTCCAATTAAATAAATAAAAAAATTTAAAGTTACCTGTCCGTTATTTTTTTTAAAAAAAGCAAACCACTTTTATAAATATATTTTTATCTTTGTGTATGATGAGTATGAACATAAAAACATACAAATTAAGTTTTTATTAAAATAACTATGAACTGTATAGAACTAGCTCATTTAATAGGGATAGAGTGTAATGAGGTGAACTAGATAGACCTAGCTCAATATATGGACAGAATGTAATGAGGTGGACTGGATAAGACTAGGTCAAGACAGGAATAAATGGCGAACTTTTTTAAGTTTTGCGATGAACTTTTGAGTCCCTAATGCCATGTATTAAGTAACTAAGTAAAATAAGTTATTCAGCATCCACAGACTATACAGCCTTAACAAACAATATGGAGACGAAAC
This sequence comes from Timema cristinae, assembly GCA_039000515.1. Taxonomy (NCBI): domain Eukaryota; kingdom Metazoa; phylum Arthropoda; class Insecta; order Phasmatodea; family Timematidae; genus Timema; species Timema cristinae. The sequence goes on from JBCFYV010002255.1 coordinate 3,528,653, forward strand.
ACTTGTGATGTATTTTAAACGGCTTATCACACAAATTCAGAGGTTCTTGGCATTTGCGTATCACTAAATTGTTACCACTAGAGTATTTTACATCATTCTTGGTTGACAGGTACTTACGAAAAGCTATTTTGTATTATTATTATTACTATGACAAGGTGTTCTGTCTTTTGACAAGTCCATTGCCTTGTCCCAATTTTGTCCCTCCCTATGTCCTATCTGCATTCGTCTTTTATGTATTCTGAAACTTCATCTTCTTACCTGGCTCTCATCTTCCTTCCATCTTGCCTATTATGACGTCACTCAATAAACATTTCTTCTCATGACGCAACCCATCTACTTGAGGATATAAGCTTGTTTGTAAATACTGTCTCACAATGAGGTTTCTGGAGTCAGACTTGAGGATATAAGCTTGTTTGTAAATACTGTCTCACACTGAGGTTTCTGGAGTCAGACTTGAGTATATAAGCTTGTTTGTAAATACTGTCTCACAATGAGGTTTCTGGAGTCAGACTTGAGGATATAAGCTTGTTTGTAAATACTGTCTCACACTGAGGTTTCTGGAGTCAGACTTGAGGATATAAGCTTGTTTGTAAATACTGTCTCACACTGAGGTTTCTGGAGTCAGACTTGAGGATATAAGCTTGTTTGTAAATACTGTCTCACAATGAGGTTTCTGGAGTCAGACTTGAGGATATAAGCTTGTTTGTAAATACTGTCTCACACTGAGGTTTCTGGATCCAATCTAGTGGACTACGGATACAATAAAAATACACTTAGTAACGCTGCTTCCCTAAGTCTATTTTAGAAACATCTCCTAGCCCAAATCACCCAACTCCTGAGGATGAGGAAATAAACCCTGTATCTTCTAAGTATTTTAGCATCGCGTCTTACTACCCGTTTGGGCTATACGCTTATGTACTAATTACGCTAATGATGTTAGGGATTAAGGTTATATTATGAAGAATCGTACCTGCATTTGCTTGGCGGGAGAGTGAAAACCCTTTTTGGAAAAAAACCCACCCTCATTTCACCCGACCGAGGTTCGAAGCTCAATCTCCCCGTCATTGGAAGTCTAGTATACTGCGAGAGTAGAGCCTTAGATCATGCGGCCACCGAAACGGTTTACTAAGATATTCACTTTGACAATTTTAAACATGATATATACAAAATATATATTGTATTCAACGATGTCACTACGTGCTTTTAGATCAGAGAAAGGTGATTTTAATTCGTGTATTTATTTTGCACTTTCTTTCAAATCATGACCTATAATCTAAACTAAATTTATAATAGACATAACATAACTCTCCCAGGCATTAATTCAGAGCAATAAAAAAAATCTTTGCTGAAAATCAAACTTTGTTCAGTAAGCAGACACGTTACCAATTTTACCGAGCTAAGGAGTCGTATCAAAACAATTAAAAACAGTATTAACGAAAACAACATGGTTTTCCCAGGAAACTAAGATTAGTAAAGTAAGTGATTTAAGTGAAGTGATGTAAGTGGTGCCATAACATTGAAACCAAGAATGTAATCAATGTTATAGTTTTATTCCTGTCCTGCGTATTAATTTCCTCACTGCTACATTCAGAATTAAAACAAGAAAGGAGAAGAGAATCTAGTTATGTACATGACAATACTACCCGTTCCTTATTAACCGACTCAACGGTGTCCCTAAACCTGCCAGCCAGCCATTTTAAATTGCAACTGTCAGAACAAACTGACAAAGTGTAATTAAGTTGACTTGAACGCGTCGAAACTGTACAGACTGGAGGGGGTGGTAATCCGTGGGGTGTTAGTGGGTAAAATGGGGGTGTTAAGAGAGAAGGGAATGAGAGTACTACAGAACCTCGTGTTTTGGAAAATGTATGAAGGGAGAATTATTATGATGTGTTGTATACAATCTTTTTTTTTTTTTTTTGTAAAGTTTGATCAAAAGGTTTTCGATCTGAGTGTCATGTCAAAGTATTATAAATGTTCGAATCTAATAGGCCTACCTGAGTAAACATAAATAAAACAATTGAACTGTAGGAGAACATTTTAAGTCCCAACACAAAGCTTTTGAAGAAATAATAATACAAAATCATCAAACGAGAATTAACGTCTGTATGGAAAAAATGAGGAGGAGAGGGGGGGGGGTGCGTATGGATAGAGCCTCGTAAAAATAGCGAGACGCGATAAAGCGAAAAGTACCATACAAAGATGGAATCAAGTAATTTTTCCTTTGATAGTTTTTAGATATGATTTACAATGTTTTGAAAAGCTAAATAAAACTAAATCGTCTTGTTACACGAAATCCTCCTATAAAACGAAATAACACCGCTTTTACGAAAATAAATCTTTAAATAAACATGAAATTAAGAAGAAATTAAGCAGAAATTTTGACCATGATGTAATCTGATTTGTATTTTGTTGCAGTGTAAGCTAAATTTAGGCTAAAAAAATTGTGAAATATGCACACAAATTTGAAAAATAATTTTAAAGCAAATATATAAGGTTTAAATAATAAATTCTAATTTTGTAAACATTGTCTCAATATGTAAATGATTCTTAAACACCTCAGATAACACATGATTTTGAATAAACACGAAATAACACGGAAAAGTGAGATTTAAAAAACAAAATTTAACCAAAGATAAAACCATTTTTACGGGGCTCTACGCATGGTGCGTATATCAACTTTGATAGGGTAGGGAGTCAGCGGCTTTAAGAAATCGTACATATGGTCACGCAAACAATGGTGTCAGTCTCGTCTAATTGAGATTGCCTGTTATGGGCTGGTCGGTATTGAAATCCCAGCCTGGTTTACTGAGGTTATCATTAACTTAATTTATTTCTCACTCCCCCTCCACGCGAATACACGAACATTTTCTTCAAACTGTACAGTTGTGTGTAAATGTATAATTTATATGTGACTAAGGTGGTATGGACATGTGAGAAGAATGGAGGGGGAAAGGATTCTAAGAGGATGTTGGATATGGAGGGGGGGAGGAAGACCAAAGGGCGGATGTCTGAAAGAAGTGTGGAGGAGAGAGAAGAGGACTGGACCAAGGTGGAGGAGAGAGTTGGTGGAGAGACTTCTGTTCCAAACAGATACAGCCACTGGCTGGAAGCTGTTCATTATGATGACGATGTTACTACTGTGGCTACCGTGGATGGGTAGTAAGACGTTGAACACACACACATTGCAAGTATGTATGTGTGTGTGTATGAACGTAGCGGTCTAGATCCCTCTAGAGCCATTTCCGTCCAAGATATCAACATGCATACACTAATAGGGCAGTGATGAAGAGGTTTGAACGGACCTACCTGAATTGTCGTGTGGGAGCCGTACATCCTGCCAGGATTTGAACCTCAACCTATTAGTCAGTTATAAACCAAACTAAAGTTTGACGTCTTGTCCACGTGACCACCAATTAAAGCAGTAGTATGAGGTTAGTTAAAAGTATTCCCATGAAAAACGGTACAAATTTGGTTCTTTGAGCTTACCCTGCCATTGTGTGCTACAAGTTTGGTCGAGATTTTTCAAAATTATCTAAAAAGTGGGTGATGTGGCCAAGTATAGGGGGGTTGAGGGCATATGTAGAAAGCGAGACAAGAACTGATTAATAGAAGTCTCTCCAGGATGTATTGCCGGAAGACCAGCTTCGGCGGCCGCTTGGTCTAGCGCGCTATTCTCGCAGCATACTAGACTACCGATGACGGGAGGTTGAGGTTTGAATCTCAGTCGGGTGTACTGAGGATAGTTTTCCACTCGCCTTCCACGCAAATGTGGTTGCACTTCCTTTAAATATAACCTTCCTCATCTATAAAACCACTAGTGTAATTTGTACATAAGCGTATAACCCGAGCGGTTGGTAAGACGCGATGCTAAATATCATATATATAAATATTGATTGGTGTGTTTGTGAGAATCAAACATTCATATGTGGTTGTTCACACGTGTGTTAGAAAGTGCAGCGTAATGCTGCCCAGTCTGTGGCACACTCTTGGGGTGAACTTTAGAACTTCTCTCAATTCCCACGTTCTCACCTTCCGTGTTTATATTGTTCCCTTTGTAGCCTCACTTTGTCCAGTTTCACAAACTTTCATAGTCGCCGACCTATACAGGGTGATTCGAAACTCTGTGTAGACTTTAATGGGCTACTAAAACAAACAAAAAATGTCATTAATGAATGTGAACCTGCAGACGTCACCCTTAGGTGCTATGGGGCGCTGTTTGTAGATAATTGAAAGGAAGAAATTGTGAACAACATTTTTATATACAGCATTTTACAGCGGTTTCATGAATGTTTACATGGAATGTTCCGGTTGTACGAAGTTGCCGGTGCTAACACGCAAATGTTTGGTGGTTCGTCACGCGTCTGTTAGGACATCTTTGACGGTGCGATCTTAGAGCAGTTCTTACATTTCCTTTGGCAACCCCAAATGCTGGATGCATGTGAGTAGGTTCATAATATGTGAAATGCACCTTGCTTCACTTATGAAGTCTGTTTCTAATGATGACGGTAAAAAATAGCCATTTGACGCTCAGCCTAACAGCACCCTCTAGCACCTAAGGGTGACGTCTACAGATATGTATGCATTCATTGAAGAAAAAATGTTGTTTTAGTGTTCCCTATCGGCAGTTAGATTCTGTACACAGAGTTTAGAATCATCCTGTAATTAATTATTGATCTGTCATAACCAATATTTTTTATTATTATTTAGCACCACGTTTTACTACCCGTTCGGGTTATATGCTTTAAGTACTAAATCCGCTAATGGATTAGGAATTTGGAAGGTTGAATTAGAGGAAGTAAACCCGCATTTGCGTGGAGGGAGAGTGGAAACCCATTTAGAAAATACCATCCCCAGTTCACCTGACCTAGATTCGAACCTCGATCTCCCCGTCCTCAGCAGTCGAGCTCAACACGACTAGCACGTTAGCCAACTACGCCACCGAGGGGGTGTCATAACCAATAGATAGAGGAAGAGTTAGGCCTTCAAGCTAGTGTAGCCTTGTTGGTTTGGAACTAAAATATTATACAGTTTTATTGTGATATTTGACAAAGTTTTTTTTAAAAAAGAGTCGCAAAGTCACTCCCATTTACAAAACTCGTAAAAACTACTGGAACTACTTTCACATATAGATGTTATGTAAAATGCAGTTTCGGATAGATGTCAGTTTCCCCAGATGTAGGCAACATGTTACTCAGCTACTAACGAATACAGGCCCTAGAGCATTGAAAGAACATCGGTCTATGAAACCCGAACCCTGTGGCAACACAATTATCCAATCGCTCGTCCCTACATTCCTAGATAACTGGGATCGAACCGGTTGTCTCCTAGGTACCTGAGCCCTCTGAGCCCCAGGGTCGACGGATAACGCAAAGTAATCCGTAGTGACCAAAAAACAACAGCGACAAATAAAAAACAACAGGTCTATGTCTCCATGTCGAACAAACCACACCCAATAAACAAACAAAAAGTAAACTAGGATAAATCCTATAATAATGACATAATTTTGTACGAAGGCAATCTTTTTCACTGGTGATTCCAGTCACCCCATCCCGATTACAATCAATCACACACTGCAGTCGTTGTTTTATACATATGCATATGTGGCGATTCTACCACTCATAACCTCAAAACGTAGCTTTTAATGTATTTTTGATGAATTAAAATATACATCCCAGTCCTATACTATAGCCTTAGCACTTTGTAGTGGCTACACGTATAGGTTTTATTTTGAAACAGACAAAAAAAAGAGTAGGGTGGTTAAGGGATGCAAGGGGTGTGCGTTAGGGCGTGAATGAGGGGGTTGGGGGGATTAAAAACCTCTATGGCATCATAGATTGATGAAGCACCACTTTGATTCGTGAGCCGCAATATGTGGCACCCAGTATAGGGGACACAAGACATGCTGTGATGGATTGTGGGTACCTATGAGGCAATATGTGGCACCCAGTATAGTGATAACAAGACATGGTGTGATGAATTGTGGGTACCCATGAGGCAATATGTGGCGCCCAGTATAGTGGACACAAGACATGCTGTGATGGATTGTGGGTACCCATGAGGCAATATGTGGCACCCAGTCACAAGACATGGTGTGATGGATTGTGGGTACCCATGAGGCAATATGTGGCGCCCAGTATAGTGATAACAAGACATGCTGTGATGGATTGTGGGTACCCATGAGGCAATATGTGGCACCCAGTATAGTTGCCACAAGACATGGTGTGATGGATTGTGGGTACCCATGAGGCAATATGTGGCACCCAGTATAGTGGACACAAGACATGCTGTGATGGATTGTGGGTACCCATGAGGCAATATGTGGCACCCAGTATAGTGGACACAAGACATGCTGTGATGAATTGTGGGTACCCATGAGGCAATATGTGGCACCCAGTATAGTGGACACAAGACATGCTGTGATGGATTGAGGGTACCCATGAGGCAATATGTGGCGCCCAGTATAGTGGACACAAGACATGGTGTGATGGATTGAGGGTACCCATGGTGCAATATGTGGCACCCAGTATAGTGGACACAAGACATGCTGTGATGGATTGTGGGTACCCATGAGGCAATAGTGAATGTTAAACCTCGTCTACAGAGATATAATCCATACAGAGTCCTTAACCCTAATTCCTTAGTCCTTATCACTCCGTAGAAATTGACTCAACTTAATCTTTTTTAAGGTATAGTTGGAACCTGACTTCTAAAAGACTACCAATCACAGCAAAGGAAGCGTACGCACGCATAGAAATGAAAGCATCAATGACGTCATCATAGCAATGACACAAACTATCTCAAGTTTTAATTACATTATTTGTGACTACACTTAACCTAACTTTCAAATGTCGCTTATCCTGGCAACATATGATGTATAGTTACTTGTGTTAATAATTGTTCAGCTGTGATATCGTCTGCTTCCGCCAAGCTCTAGAACATTTCCTTTCCAAGAGATTATTTGGACCTTGTTTCCAACTATCTCATTGGTTGGCACGGTCACGTGATTTACATTTCTGGAGACTTGAAGACTATAAGGGTTCAGAGCTTACGGACTCTGTAGATATGGCTTTACTTGTTTTGGAAACTGACGCTAGTTGACAGCTTCTGCCAGAAAAGAGTGGGTGGGTGGATTTTTATTTTTTATTTCGATTGTATACTGCTCTCTGACCACCCTTCTACCCTCTCTCTCATGATTATGAGTGGTTGAACGATAGTGATAGGACGAGAGAGAAAGAAAACATATTTTCCCTATGGAGCACCCGATGGGGAATGTTTCAATCGCTCTGAAATCTCTCTCAGTAAAGGGCAATTATATGTTGTTTTGGGGATTCCCCCCTTCATATTAGTTAGGGAGATAATTGCCTGTATGTTGTTTCCTTGTGGCTGAGTGGATAGGGTGTCCTACAACAGTTATAAGATAACTCTATGAAACTATCTAAGCTAGAGGGGTGGGGGGTTAAAATAATGTTGTCCACATTTTAAAATCCGTTCCTTGTGCCAAAAATTGTAGAGTTTATAAAAGATACAACGATCTAAATCGAGAAAACGCTGGACACTATGTTGGTTCAAGTCGTATCCCACCACAACTACAGAAGTGATATCGAAAGCTTACCATTGCCCCATTTTCTTCTGTGTACGTCCCAAGCTCTCTCTCTCTCCCAGCGACGACTGACCATGACGCACTTGTTGATTAAACTGGAGGCGCGAGACCAAGAGGTGAATCAACTTCAGTTATTCGCAGAGGATGCCGGAAAGAAAAATGTGTGACGTCAACAGCACTAAAATGTTGCGCGTGACATTAACATAAGTTCTAGAATCGTCTGTTGTCTATCCATCTCTTATGTGTAACCCCTACCACCCCTCCCCTGAGGATAACCGCCCGGGACACATATAGGTGTCAAATATAAAATGTAAGCACCAAAATTACTTTTCGGCTATTTATTATGGATTTAACTCCGAAACCTTTTGCTATATAATTTTTTGTTTTGCTTATATTTTTTTAAGTACAATCGTCTAGTTTTGGGAAATATTTAAGATATTTAAATTTAAAGTTTATTAACTTGTTCAACTTGTTGATATTATGAAGTCATGTTGGTCTTACAAGTATTTAAGACATTTAAATTTTAAAAAGTTATTCTTTGGGTGCTATGTTTATTTTTGTTTAATGGCGATGTCATTTAGACATTGGAAAATTTTAATACTTTCCTTTTTATGTATTAGGTTAATATAATAAGTTAGATGATGACCTGGCGGTCTAGGAGTGAGATGTCAGACTTCTGTGCTGGCGGCCAGGGTTCAATCCTCGGTCCCGGCACAGATTTATCTGATTACCAAACGCTTCCTTCACCTCTGACAATGCATCTTGTGAATGTGGGGAGTGCCAGGCCTCCACCGTGGTTCGGATTCCACGTTAAACTGTAGGTCCTTCATTTCAAAGTTTGAAATTTGAAAGTTGTGATTCGACAATAGCCTGTGGTTTGAAGGTGCATAAATGTTATCTTTTACAAACGAGCTATAAATAACCTAGTGTTTTTAGACGCTTAAAAATATGTATTACAAAGTGGTTGTATATAACTAATAGGAAAAAACGTAAAATATCTGTAAACTAAGTTTTAATATTTAAGAAATTTAACTTCACTAGATAGTTGAAAATTGTTTTGACGAAGGTGGTCAAGAATGTTGGTCTTATATCAAATATAATAGGCCTATCAGATTCAATGGGACAAGGCCTGGGCAAGTGTATTTTCTTCAAATTAAAGTACTCCATCACGTAACTGGCCCCAAGGTGTAGTGGTCAGTGCACCTGGCTATGAGACTAGGGGTAGCGGGCTCAATTCCCGGCCCGGTTAGTACCTTGGATATTTTTCCCAAAAGAGGAACTACCACAAAGGTCATCAGGGTTTGAGTGATTGGGCTTAAGTTAGGTTTAAGACACGTACTGGATCCACAACTCAATAATAACTCTCATCACGTCATCTAATTACTGGGTACCACGTGTAAAGAACCTCCCGTGGGGCACCCTGGGTAATGCACTGGGCCAACAGAGAGGCTAATAATCTACACTTAAGGCGACCCAACCTGGGTGTCATATCCCTCCAGGTCAAATATGTCATACGATTAGAAAAAAACACTTATAACAAGTAAGGCTAATTCCAAGGGCCATTTTTGGGTTGTTACTAGGTCAAGACAATCTTTCCTGACTGTACTTAGTAGCCAGCCCCCTCCCCCCGTTACTGTTCATTTGACCAACCACATGGCCAATATATGTAATGATCAGATGTGTGTTTATTGTATTTAAAAGGAAATAATGATATTGAAACTCTTTACTGGTACAGTCACATCCAGCCCTGCTTACCATGTAAACAACTAGTACAGTCACATCCAGTCCTGGTTACCACGGAAACAACTAGTACAGTCACGTCCAACCCTGCTTACCACGGAAACAACTAGTACAGTCACATCCAGTCCTGCTTACCATGGAAACAACTAGTACAGTCACGCCCAGCCCTGCTCACCACGGAAACAACTAGTACAGTCATGCCCAGACCTGCTCACCACGGAAACAACTAGTACAGTCACGTCCAGACCGGCTCACCACGGAAACAACTAGTACAGTCACGCCCAGCCCTGCTCACCATGTAAACAACTAGTACAGTCACGCCCAGCCCTGCTCACCATGTAAACAACGAGTACAGTCACATCCAGCCCTGCTCACCACGGAAACAACTAGTACAGTCACATCCAGCCCTGCTCACCACGGAAACAACTAGTACAGTCACGTCCAGACCGGCTCACCACGGAAACAACTAGTACAGTCATGCCCAGACCTGCTCACCACGGAAACAACTAGTACAGTCACGTCCAGACCTGCTCACCATGTAAACAACTAGTACAGTCACATCCAGCCCTGCTCACCACGGAAACAACTAGTACAGTCACGCCCAGCCCTGCTCACCACGGAAACAACTAGTACAGTCATGCCCAGACCTGCTCACCACGGAAACAACTAGTACAGTCACGTCCAGACCTGCTCACCACGGAAACAACTAGTACAGTCACATCCAGCCCTGCTTACCATGTAAACAACTAGTACAGTCACATCCAGCCCTGCTCACCACGGAAACAACTAGTACAGTCACGCCCAGCCCTGCTCACCACGGAAACAACTAGTACAGTCATGCCCAGACCTGCTCACCACGGAAACAACTAGTACAGTCACGTCCAGACCTGCTCACCACGGAAACAACTAGTACAGTCACGTCCAGACCTGCTCACCATGTAAACAACTAGTACAGTCACATCCAGCCCTGCTCACCACGGAAACAACTAGTACAGTCACGCCCAGCCCTGCTCACCACGGAAACAACTAGTACAGTCACGTCCAGCCCTGCTCACCACGGAAACAACTAGTACAGTCACGTCCAGCCCTGCTCACCACGGAAACAACTCACCACCCTTTGACAATACTATTTTTTTTATCATGAGATCTTACTCCTTGTTCAGGTTACAGGCATAAGTACTAATTACGCTAATGAGTTAGGGATAAGAAATGTTGAGTTTTGGAAAAAGTGTATCCTCATTTGTGGAGAAGGAAAGTGAAGAACTACCTAGGAAAAAAACTCAGTGCATCCGACCGAGTTTAGAGTTCCAATCTTCCTGTAATCGGCTGTCTAGTTTAGTCTGGTGAGGGTGACGCCTTACACCATGCAGCCACTGAAGCAGGTACCAGTAGTCTACTATTAAAATAAATAATAGCTACAGTATAGTTTTAGTAGGTCTACCATTTAACTAAAATATCTTTTTGATTGACTTATCAAACAAATTGATTTTTTACATAATTGATAAAGTCAATAAACATATGAAATTATAAATAAATGAGAAAATAAATGGTTATTCCAGGTGTCAGAGTCGAACTCAAGTGTCAAAATAAGATGTTCAAACAACAAAAACTTGTTAAGTAAGTTTAGTTCTAAGCAGCAACTACTTTTGTCATAGTAAAATAGAATGTGGGGAATGCCAGGCCTCCACCGTGGTTCGGATTCCACGTTAAACTGTAGGTCCTCCATTTCATCTCACAATCACCCTACCATTACACATTAGTGTAAGTGCGTATAACCCGAACGGGTAGTAAGATGCGGTGATAATAATAATAATAATAATAATAATAATACATAGTAAAATAAAGTGTAAAAAATAAGTGAAACATAAGTAAGTTCAACAATATTATGAAACTAGAAATCAATAACGACCTGTCCTCATCTTACAGATCCAACAGTTGACGTTACCCTCGTGAATTAATAAGTGGTCAATAAATGTATTTCACTTTAATAATGAATGAGTTTTATCCAAACCGACGCTTCAAAACACACCCATAGAAACCAACAGAAGAAAAACTCCCGACATTTAATTGGCTAGAGTTTAAATTCCAACTGGTGACCCGAAAATTGTTTCGTTCTAAATAATTGATGAATGGCCTTGCATCATTCATAAATAAGAAATAAAGACATTCGACTAACTCTAAATAAGCCCATCAATTTGCATTAATTTATTGTAACCTAATTACTCAATCTATACCCTTTTAGATCCACCTTTATCCATCCTTTCATTATGTTTGTTATTTATAAATACTCGATTTGTTGGATTTTTTTTTCTTTTAGTATATTTGGATTCGATAAATAAAGGATTAATTTTTTATTTTACTTTTTGATTTAGCAATCCTAGGACAGTTTATTTTTATACACACTCATACATACATGGTCGATTTAATTTGTGAACATCCAGGGAGAGCTTTCCATTCTGGGAGACACATATGTATAGTACACTCATTGACAATAGTTTGTATCCTTATTCCTTCTACCAACGCCTTAAAATACCTTAAAACGCAACATGCATTACAGTAAGTTTAGTTGACGGCTAATACGACTGATAAAATATCCGTTAGGAATTTAACAATAGCACTTGTAACAGAATATCTAAAATTAATTTTGAAATATATTATTCAAAAATTAAACTAATTTAAACTAACTTATTTGAATGTATTAAATTGTTCATTTCAAAGTGGTTCTAGTTAATGACATTTATTTCTATTTTAGTAGGCCTAGTGATAGAATCTATTGATAAAACTAAATGAATATCAAAAAAAGGAAACTTATATGACAATTCAAACCTTTACTAAAATCTATGTTAATTTTGAATATTTTAAAACTAATAAATTACTACTAAGGGTGCAACTTATTGAAAGGAAATATGCTGTATTTATCGTGAGAATGTCAACGTAAAAAAATTTAATAATCGATATATTGGGTATATATATATATTTATATTGGGCATATATATATATATATATTGGGCACATATATATATATATATATTGGGCATATATATATATATATATTGGGCACGTATATATATTGGGCACATATATATATATTGGGCATATATATAGCATATATATTGGGCATATATATAGGGCATATATACATTGGGCATGTATATATATATATATTGGGCATATATAAATACACATACGTATTTAAAACACCCTCACATACTTGACCCTTAGTAATTTTCCAGCTCACAGCCGCAATCAAAACGTGCACTTGTTTGATACAAAACATCCCCTATTCAACCCTTTATTTTTCCCTGGGTCAAACATTAATTTTTTTCCCCCGCTGTTTTTATTTTTCAGTATAAAATCCTGACTGCCCACAGAAATGTGGATTGTGGAGAGAGAAAAAAATACATAGGGGGTGAAGGGGGGTTGGGGTTGAAGGGAACGTTGCAGTTGTAATTTTTTTTTTACTGCTACCCCGACAACGTGTATGTTCACCCTTTTTTTTTTTTTGCGTCGACGATGGTGAAATAGTCTGAATACGAGGTCAAACACAGAGCATTTTATTATTAGTTAGTAATGAGTGACATCAATTTTTATCATTGAGCTGGATACAAGCGGTGTCAACGTGTGTGATTGTGACGCATAAAAAAAATAGGGGTTGGTAAATAGGGGCTGGTATAGGTTTTGTGAGTAGTGATGAAGGGGTTTGAGGAGTGTAAGACGGGGAGGAGGGGGGTAAATAAACTAAATATGTCAACAACGAGTGGGTAAAATTCAGGTAGGTGTGTGGTGAAACAGTTGGGGGTTGATAGAATGTGGAGGGAGGAAAAATTTGGAGACTGCTGTACACATTTTTTAAAAAAGGTTTATAAATATATTGGCTAGCTATTTTTTTTAATACAATCAAAATAATTAAATAAATAAAAATTGAATAGAATTCACATTCAGTTTTCGGTTTATATTCGAAATTGTCTAGTTAAAAGCTGTGTTTATTAATAATTTACCTTTTATTTTTTTTACGTTTTGTCATCATCATCATCATCATCATCATCAACTGTTTCCAGCCTGTGACCGGGTCACTTTAATAAAATGCCACCATATTCCTCTATCCTTCCACAATATGTAATCCTGTAATGGCTTTCATTCTTCTCTTCTCACTTGAACACTGTCTGTTATCTGCTCCTCCCATCTCTTTCTCGGCCTCCCTTGTGGTATTTTCCCCACATACTTTATTACCATAATTTTCTTTGGCATCCTCTCTTTTTTTCGTCCTCATTACATGACCATACCATCCCAGCCTTGCTTCCTCTACTATCTCCTGTACTCCCTGTACCTCTACTATTTCCCAGAAAACTTTACTCCTAATCTTGTTCCTCCTCGTGACAGCTAACATGCTCTTTACAACCTCATTCCCGTGGCCTCCAATTTCCTAACCTCTTACATTCAATCTGGTCCTGCCATCTGACATGTGAAACAGGTTTAGGGTGATGAATTTTTTAACGGCCTTGGTCACAACTATATGATACAATTTATTTTCGTAAAGATTTCTAGAATTTATTTGGTCTTACAATTAACATTTAGTTGATAAGTTAACGCATCTCAATGACCACAATAAGGTTCTCACCTTCCAATAACTTACAGACCGACTTAATGTCTACGTTCCCACTAAAAGAAACATAGAGGGACATTGATTTGATGTTGTTTTGTTCCTGTATGTTTCTCAACGTTTCTCAACGCTCCTTATTATTTACGGTAACAAAATCAAAAAGTTCCTATAATTTGATTGTTTCCAAAAGTAGCGGTGAAGATCAAAGTAAATCTAGGAATACGTGTACATATTTTTACTCTCAGAATTGTTGCTGTGGACATCTGGCTGTTGCTGTTGCTGCTCGTTTGAGAATGTTGATCACGTGGACAAATGGACAATTGATAAGTTTGAGTGAAGGAATTCATGTGACTCAACGCCCTGTGTGGAATTATCTCCGACAGATTTGGTCTCAGCCATCATTTACGATTTATTCTTTTTTTTTTTTTTTTTTTTTAATTTTTAGTCGATATTATATCATTTAGAGCTGCTGATGACAAAAAAAAAATCGTCGTCGTATCAAATATTAAATTCGTAGGATGATTGAATTCAAACTAAAAATGTAAAAAAAATGTCGGTTTTGTCAGTGCGAGCTGTTTATAGCAACATGAGTAAACCGTTCCTAGGACGTGTTCCTTTGGTTAGGACTGATTGTTCAGGTAAGTTTGCCTTTGTTTTTCTTTTCGGAAATACGGTGTAACAATTACCAACAAGAAATTCCTTTATGTTTATTTGGTGAACGTATCTCTAGAGATGAGTGACTTATCTCCCTGAGGCATAAAAACAAGTGATTCATGTTCCTGAGGCATACAAACAAGTGACTTATGTTTCTGAGGCATATAAACAAGTTACTTATGTTTCTGAGGCATACAAACAAGTGACTTATGTTTCTGAGGCGTATAAACAAGTTACTTATGTTTCTGAGGCATACAAACAAGTTACTTATGTTTCTGAGGCGTATAAACAAGTGACTTATGTCCCTAGGTTATATAAACAAGTTACTTATGTTTCTGAGGCATATAAACAAGTTACTTATGTTCCTGAGGCATATAAACAAGTTACTTATGTTTCTGAGGCATACAAACAAGTTACTTATGTTTCTGAGGCATATAAACAAGTTACTTATGTTTCTGAGGCGTATAAACAAGTTACTTATGTTTCTGAGGCGTATAAACAAGTCACTTATGTTTCTGAGGCATATAAACAAGTTACTTATGTTTCTGAGGCATACAAACAAGTGACTTATGTTTCTGAGGCATATAAACAAGTTACTTATGTTCCTGAGGCATATAAACAAGTTACTTATGTTTCTGAGGCATACAAACAAGTTACTTATGTTTCTGAGGCATATAAACAAGTTACTTATGTTTCTGAGGCATATAAACAAGTTACTTATGTTTCTGAGGCGTATAAACAAGTGACTTATGTTTCTGAGGCATATAAACAAGTTACTTATGTTTCTGAGGCATACAAACAAGTGACTTATGTTTCTGAGGCATATAAACAAGTTACTTATGTTCCTGAGGCATATAAACAAGTCACTTATGTCCCTAGGTTATATAAACAAGTCACTTATGTCCCTAGGTTATATAAACAAGTTACTTATGTTCCTGAGGCGTACAAACAAGTCACTTATGTCCCTAGGTTATATAAACAAGTTACTTATGTTTCTGAGGCATATAAACAAGTTACTTATGTTTCTGAGGCATATAAACAAGTTACTTATGTTCCTGAGGCATATAAACAAGTTACTTATGTTTCTGAGGCGTATAAACAAGTTACTTATGTTTCTGAGGCGTATAAACAAGTGACTTATGTCCCTAGGTTATATAAACAAGTTACTTATGTTTCTGAGGCATATAAACAAGTTACTTATGTTCCTGAGGCATATAAACAAGTCACTTATGTCCCTAGGTTATATAAACAAGTCACTTATGTCCCTAGGTTATATAAACAAGTTACTTATGTTCCTGAGGCATACAAACAAGTGACTTATGTTTCTGAGGCATATAAACAAGTTACTTATGTTCCTGAGGCATATAAACAAGTCACTTATGTCCCTAGGTTATATAAACAAGTCACTTATGTCCCTAGGTTCTATAAACAAGTGACTTATGTCCCTAGGTTATATAAACAAGTTACTTATGTTTCTGAGGCATATAAACAAGTGACTTATGTCCCTAGGTTCTATAAACAAGTGACTTATGTCCCTAGGTTATATAAACAAGTTACTTATGTTTCTGAGGCGTATAAACAAGTGACTTATGTCCCTAGGTTCTATAAACAAGTGACTTATGTCCCTAGGTTATATAAACAAGTTACTTATGTTTCTGAGGCATATAAACAAGTTACTTATGTTCCTGAGGCATATAAACAAGTCACTTATGTCCCTAGGTTATATAAACAAGTCACTTATGTCCCTAGGTTATATAAACAAGTTACTTATGTTCCTGAGGCATACAAACAAGTGGCTTATGTTTCTGAGGCATATAAACAAGTTACTTATGTTCCTGAGGCATATAAACAAGTCACTTATGTCCCTAGGTTATATAAACAAGTCACTTATGTCCCTAGGTTATATAAACAAGTTACTTATGTTTCTGAGGCATATAAACAAGTTACTTATGTTCCTGAGGCGTACAAACAAGTCACTTATGTCCCTAGGTTATATAAACAAGTTACTTATGTTTCTGAGGCATATAAACAAGTTACTTATGTTTCTGAGGCGTATAAACAAGTGACTTATGTTTCTGAGGCGTATAAACAAGTGACTTATGTCCCTAGGTTATATAAACAAGTTACTTATGTTTCTGAGGCATATAAACAAGTCACTTATGTCCCTATGATATATAAACAAGAGACTTATTTTTGTTCTGGATGGTTGGTAAGATCTGAATTACCGGATTTGAGAAATAATAATTGCTTTCAATTGTAAACATAGTTATTATTTTAATAGTACGAGAAAAAGGGGGAGGGGGGAAATAAAAATAGTAACTCATAAAACTGTACACAACCAAACTAAATCAACTCAGTTTAATCGGTATTTAATATAATCTCTAGAGAAAGAGATTGATAAAATTGGGATCAAAGGGGCGGAAAACCCACTCCCTCAAAACGAAAGTTCCGGGACTGAATTCTTCTCCCTGAAGATAACAAACTCTTGCTGAACAGAGGTACGTTGCTCATGAAATGAAGACTTACTCGGGTGAACATATTGAGGCAGTGACATCAACTCATAACGCTGTTCAAGGACCTTATGATCCATAGGCTGTGCTAATTTTACATCCTGCACAGTCAGATGATCAGCAAACAAGGACCCAATCAGATGAACATCTTGAGAAAGTGACACGGGCTCCTTAAGTCTTCCTCCAAGGTTCTGCTATATCTAGGAGACTCCGTTAGCCAAACCTCCCGAAGAACCGCCGATCCCAGAGTCCAAGAGACCACTGTCCGTAGGCGATGAGGGGGTGAAATGAGGACGAACCATCCCATCATCCTGAGGGGAAAGGATTGGCGTCGACGGGGTCGTCGTCCCTATCCCTCCCCTCAGTATCTCCAACGGGTCGATGTCTTCAGCCGATGGGGAGGCTCTGATTTGTCTCCTGCGGTTGATCACCCACCGCGCCACACGCTTCTTACGCATGACCTCAGCCCGACGAGGAGGCTTCCTACTCGCGAAGGTCACGAAGTGGTTCACGTGACGTTCGTCGTCCTCCTCCCTGACCGCCGTACCCGGATCGTCATCTTCCGCAGGGACAACTTCACGGGACCTCATTTGAGGCCTCATCATCGACAACGGGTCGTGTCGGAACGTTGCTCGACGCGGGTGAGGATATACGAGCCTATTATGAGGCATTTGTGAACCAGAACTAAACTTTCGTGCAAATATATACACAATTTTATATTTTAATAAGGTTTTTTGTTGTTGCTTTTTGAAAGATTCACATTTGAATTTCTTTACGTGTGTTGGAAAATGTAGGCAGATAATTTAGATGGAATAGAGAATTTGATATGGAATACGTTTCCATGGTTTTTAATATTTCTCTTTCAACAGAACCATAATGATAGTGTAATCCATTAATCATAGTTCCCTGGGAAATATCACTACCTATAGGTCTATCTATTTCTCTACATGCATTATACTTTTATTTAGTGTTAACATGTGCGTAGTATGAGTGCCTGTAGTTCTCTAGAAATTATTGATAGCAAACTTATTTAGTAATATTTAGTATATTAAATATATTTGACTTCCGATCAAAATATATAAATAAATTAGATTTAGTAATTAGATCAATAAATATAATCTTATTTAGCACTATCCTTTTAATATTATATATAATAATATTTAATATTTTTTTTTTTAAATAAACATTCAATGATTGAGAAAAAATATGGTCATTTGAATGATGGTTCGATCCCAGAAGATCAGTTCGACTAACTTTCTCATTACGTTTATTTTCAATTGCTGTAATCTTGATCGTTGGTTTGATGTCGTGTGTTATTATTATTATTAGCACCGCGTCTTACTACCCATTCGGGTTATACGCACTTACGCTAATGTGTAATGGTAGGGTGATTGTGAGATGAAATGAAGGACCTACAGTTTAACGTGGAATCCGAACCACGGTGGAGGCCTGGCATTCCACACATTCACAAGATGTCTTGTCAGAGGTGAAGGAAGGGATTGGAAATCAGATAAATCTGTGCCGGGACCGAGGATTGAACCCCGGCCTCCAGCACAGAAGTCTGACACCTTACCCCTAGACCACCAGGTCACCTTTTGATGTCGTGTGTTGCTGACAAATATATTTGATATGAATATACGGGTTAGTTCTGCTAGATAACTAGTAGGTATAGGCACATATACCTGCTAGATAACTAGTAGTTACCCACCTCGGTGGCGTAGTTGGCTAAGGCGCTTGTCGTGTTGAGCTCGACTGCTGAGGACGGGGAGATCGAGGTTCGAATCTCAGTCGGGTGAACTGGTTGTGGTTTTTCCTAAATGGTTTTCCACTCTCCCTCCACGCAAATGCGGGTTCACTTCCTCTAATTCAACCTTCCCAATTCCTAATCCATTAGAGTAATTAGTACTTAAAGCGTATAACCCGATCGGGTAGTAAGACGCGGTGCTAAAAAAAAAACTAGTAGCTATAGGCACATATATACCGTTCGTTTATCCTGGAAGGTAGAAAGCTAACCTTGTATTGATCTACTATGGTATAGCTTATAAGAGAGGGCCATAGTGTAATCAGTCAAGGTAAGACTGCTTGCCATCTGTCAGGTTGAACGGAATGTAGCTGTTCTGTTTGTGTATTAGACGTAGGACTACTTACTATTCTTGAAGAAAATTAATTTTCAAGCAGCTCTGTGATGTATTGTTTAGAAAGTGCTCATTGGATACGGGAAATATAACATTAACGTAACAATATATTTGACACAGTCAGTCGTCATTTGTTCTCGACACTATGGGCTTAGCAATTTATATATTTGTTTTAAAAAGCTACAGAGAAATATATTGACTTCGAGATCATAAATTACTTTTTAGGTGTAGCACACATAACCTAAAATTAATGACCGAGCCCGTGTTTATAAGTTTGTTTAATATGATTATTTATTCATCACAAGTGTGTGTTTATGCAGGACTAATGAAGCGATGAATACTCGCAGGTGAATATTACATTCTTCACACAGGTATCAACAGGACAGTCAACACTGGGAACACACACCGAGAGTTAGTGGGTTATCAACCAAGGGGAGGAGGTATCAACAGGACAGTCAACACTGGGAACACACACCGAGGGTTAGTGGGTTATCAACCAAGGGGAGGAGGTATCAACAGGACAGTCAACACTGGGAACACACACCGAGGGTTAGTGGGTTATCAACCAAGGGGATGAGGTATCTGACCTGACAAACCTCGGCTGACACATCTGAAAACATGAGCTCAACACGGGTTTCAAGGACCGGCTGTGCAACAGGCTGTGACAACAGACAAAGCTCTAAGGACCTCCTCCAAATGAATCTGATAGATTCGTGGCTGAAAACTTCGAGATAGTATCGTCATCGGATGCTTCAGATAGTATCGGCGTCATCATAGAGGTGAGCGATGGTGTCCAGGGGGCGCGCTGGTGTTATTGGGCTTGACGATGGTGCTATAGGGATGGATTATGGTGTCATAGGGCTGTACGGTGGTGCTATAGGGATGAATGATGGTGTAATGGGCTGGACGATGGTGTTATTGGGCTTGATGATGGTGCTATAGGGATGGACGAAGGTGTGATAGGGATGAATGATGGTGCTATAGGGATGAATGATGGTGTAATGGGCTGGACGATGGTGTTATTGGGCTTGATGATGGTGCTCTAGGGATGGACGATGGTGTGATAGGGATGAATGATGGTGCTATAGGGATGGATGATTGTGTGATAAGGATGGACGATGGTGTCATAGGGATGGACGATGGTGTCGTAAGGATAGACGATGGTGTCACATTGGGGGGAGATGATGTTATAGGGCTGGAGGATGGTGTCATAGGGATGGACGATGGTATCGTAGGGATGGACGATGGTGTCGTAAGGATGGACGATGGTGTCACATTGGGGGAAGATGGTGTTGTATAACCTGGCACCCTACCCTGGGTAGACGGCACCATCACGACACCTCCTCCTCTTCCCCTCCTCCTTGCACCTCCGCGCTGTCCAGACTCGACTGTGGGTGAAGGAGGCTCCCGGGAGTTCCTCTCCATGTATCTTGAGGTCTCCCGTATGAGCCTCATTTCACGCATCACGTCCTCTCGAAGAGGGGGCCTCCTCAACGCGAAGGTGACAAAGAACCTCTCCTGGGGGTTCGCCCTCAAGCCCTCCACCTCTTCTGGGACTTCACCCCACAACGCACTGAGTGGGGTGTACCTGATGTGGGGCCTGTCGACTGACCTTGGGGCCCACCTGACCCTCGCCCTATGAGGGTTTCTGTAAAAACGGAAAGGTTGGGGCATTTTGGATCACAAAAATAACGAGCCTATACTGTGTAATTTTCGAAATTCAACCAGAAGATACTGAAGCCTATTTTTGAGTTTATAATTGAGAGTCGTGATTTTCCATGAATGTTCATTGAAGATTTTGTACTTTGTGATTGTTCGTGTGTGAATGTGTTTGCCACGTGTGCTACTTGTGAAGTAATTTAGAAAATTTGTAACATGCTTAATACGTTGCCATGGTTTGAATAAAGACCCTTCAACAGAAGCTTTTCCAACCCAATTCCAGAATTACATTGACCATTAATAATTTTAATTTATGTAATAATAAGTAAACATGTTAATACAACCCTCTAAATATTTATGTTTTTTATTTAAATTGCACTGTAAGTCTTTCTCTCTCCCTCTCTTTCTATATATTTGCCTATAAACGAGATATATTATATTTATAATATATTATATACATAATTATGGAGTAGGGTATATAAAACTATCATATATAATAATAAAAAACAGAGAAAGACATATATAGGTAAAGAGATAAAGAGATAAATGGATCTATAGATAAATAGATGGAGAGATAATATATATTGATTGATGGATACATTAATAGATTGATAGTTAAGTAAATATGTAGATAAAGACAAATAAATAGATGGATGGATGTATAAATATAGCTAGAAGCAGGGCAGCCCTTAGGGGTGTGCAAACAGTGCCTCCGCACAAGGACCCGCGATTTGGGGGGTGGGGGGGGGGGATCATTCGGGGTGGAAAATCTCTGCCTGTGCGCTAGTATAGTAGACTCTCTAGTAAATATTGTCAGTGTAAAAATAAAACAAAACAAAAACATAATCGTGTGGTTTTTGTAAAGCGGGTTATCCTTTTTAACTCCGACAATTTGTATTTGTCAGTCTGTCTGTGGTGGATATATGTCTCTCGATAACTCCTTAACGCATCAACCGATCTATTTCAAACTTGGCACAATTGTTCTTTTTACCTTTATCGTTGGGGAATAATTCCAACAAATTGTTGGGGGAGTGGAAGGAAATCAGTCCTTATAAATATAAGAAACATGGCTTTTACACTGTGGATATCATCGCTGAAGGAACTGCTTGAGAAACAGCGTTGTCATTCTCCGTTGTAATGTAGTCAATCTTCCCTTGAATATAAGACAAGTTTGGCAACACTGGCTAGTCTATGTTGCCAGTAGCTCCTTCTTACTCCAGAGCATCACCTCTCGACATAAGCGAGAGCGAGGAGATTTGGCAACAGTTAACAAATAGAGAAAGAGCGAAGATAAAACTTTTCTCCGTTAGACCTGCAGCTCCCTCAGAGATGATATTGGGTGTAGAATTAATTATGCCATATGTTTACTTTGTAACAACTTACATTGTAACAACACTCACCAACTCGGACAGACAACTGGGACAGCGATGTAACGACTTACATGGTAACAACACTCGCCAACTGGGACAGCCAACTGAGTCAACACGCGGCACTAGCTTGACCGGCGACCTACGCTCTCGCCAAATACATCGGACTGACTGAAGGCGTGTCCGCGCCTGCCGGCAACGAGGCTCGACCACGTGTTCAGCCAGCAGAGAAGATGGATAGAAGAGTTCCGTTTCCGCCTTCGCCGAGCTTCGAGAAGGTGCTAGGTGTTCGATATGAGTCTCGAACCTCTCCTCCCCCCTTGTTTGTAATGTTCTCCAACCTTCCTTTCCTTCGATCCGCCCCCCTTCTCTGAGAATTATATTTTGTATAAATACTAGCGGTACCGGGATCTCAGGTCACTTACTACCCCACCGGCTCGAGGATAAGAGGTGAGGGCAGCGACTGGGTTTCGGGGATATTACCTTCCTACCAAATTTACTGTTTCGGCGTCATGGGGGGAACTCTTTCTAAATTACTATTTGGACTTTGTTATTAACTTATGTTTATTTGAATATTGACTATGCTACGCGCTTATCGCTGCTGGGAGTTAGACCGTCGCTTTCGCCGCCGCTTATATCCAGGGTCTGGGCCCTATTCAAATGTACTTCATACATTTGCCAATATTAGCTTTTAGCCTGAGATTGTCAGGTCCTGGGTTCGAAACCCGGCTTATGTTGTTTTCGAGTATAGCTGTTTCTGGACTCATCTTTGTCCGCCAAGTTAAACGCCTAGGGTTGTTAAGTGATTATTACCTTGTGGCCTTGTTTAATTGCTATGACGTCACGTTTGCTACGGGCGTCTGTAAGAAAGATGTATATTTATACTAGGGTGGATAACTTAAACGCTAGAGTAACCAGTTTAGGAACTGATCAATTTAACGAAGTAACCAAAGACCATGTCACTGAGATCCCGGACCGTTACCTTTGATGGATTTAATGTAACGTGATTTGTTTTGAGGAGGTAACGTTTATGTTTACCTTTGATGTAATTGACTTCCGCGGTGGACGGAAAAGCGCGCTTCACGCGGTGTTGATTGTTTGCTCAGCTTGTAATTGTTCTTTTTTGACTAAATAAAATTGTTATGTTCATTCAGGTAACTCTTTACCTAATTTACTGCCTCTCTCACCTTATAGATATTAAGGGGGGGTTGCAAAATGGTAGCAGAGCGTAGTTAATGTGGTTAACGTGGTTACATGGTTACGTGGTTACGTGGTTTCGTGGTTACATGGTTACATGGTTACATGGTTGACATGGTTAACATGGTTAATGTGGTTAACGTGGTTACATGGTTACGTGGTTACGTGGTTTCGTGGTTACATGGTTACATGGTTACATGGTTGACATGGTTAACATGGTTATTGTGGTTAACGTGGTTAACAGTGGTTACATGATTGATGGTTACGGGTTAGTAATTATTGGCTTTATAATTTCGACGTTTATGTCTATATTGTGCTCTTGGTCCTTAGTTCATGCCTCGAACGACTATGGCTCTATAAAGTATGGGCTTGGAAAGATGCCGAGAAATTAAACAAAAAAGGGAAATATGCCAGAGGGTTATATTTTATGTAATACATTGTACTAATACCTATTTGTATCTTTTTTCATACTGTCATTGGCCATGGCTCCTCCGCTGAAACCAGGCGACAAGCCATCAACCAAACTGACGAGATCTGATGTCTACAGACTGAACCGTGAACAACTCATCGCCGAGCTCCAAAATTGGTCCACCCCTACTCCACCCAACGCAACGGTGGGTGAGTTAAGGTCTATTTTATGCGAACTAGTGAGTGAGATTGGGGAATCTCCGGCAGATTTTGGCATGGACACAGTTGCGAGTGGTGAACAACCGATGATGCCCTCCCCTCCCCCCGTCCTCCAAACGCCAGCGGTATCTGTTAAATGTCACAGTAAGGTACTATTGGAAATATTAGGTCGCATTCCTGTGTGTAGTGGTCAGAACTACACGGAGTTATTTAACTTCTTGGTTGAAATTAGCCGGGCATCCCGCCTTAAACTCGTTAGTGAGCCCGAGTTTTTGACATTGTGTTTGTCCAAAACGTCGGGATTCTTAACCGAATTATTTTCCGGGGGTATTCAGGCAGGTTTATCAGTTAAGGCAGTAACTGACCAGATTCTTAATACGTTGTTACCTAGTAGAGTTAGACAGAAGTTATGCAGGGAGGTTGTGCATAGATTTCAGTTTCCGTGTGAAACTTTTAGGAACTTTGTTCTATCTATCACGGAGGCAGCTCGCGTACTCAATGCCGATCTTAAGGAGCCTGAACTTGTAAATATTATTTTGGAGAATGTGTCGCCGCTTACCAGGCGCCATTTTGTGTTCTCAAGTAAACCAACTTGTATACTTGATCTCTATGCCTTGGCTTCGCACGTTGAAGAGACTCTTCTCTCAGAAGAGGAATATCTCAATGCGCGTACGCCTGAGGTTGTAAGCCGCGCGCAGCCGGGTTCAAATCCCGGAGCAAGTTCTCCTGTGCCGCTTATCGGCGCTCGTCCGCTCGGGAACCGTTCTAGGTACTTGGGAGGTAGTAACCCTGTGGGTGCTAACCAAGGGGGCCGCGGGCCTCGTGACATTTCTAGAGTTAGATGTTTCCGCTGCAATAGATTGGGGCACGTTCAGAGGGAGTGCAGGCAGGTAAACTATTAAGGCGCGCTCGCGACCGTGGTACGGCCGCGTCTGTAAGTTTTATACCGCGGATTTTGAATCCATGGTTAATGTTTGTATTGGTCATGTGGGATGTTTAGGGTTATTTGATACTGGGGCGAGCAACTCCTTCATTAGTGAGAAACTTCTTGGTATTATTGGGGGCAAAGTTAACATTATGTGTGAAGATATTGGCCCGAAATCGTACACTGTTGCGAATGGGCAATGTTTAATGGTAGACCATAAGGTACGTCTCTCCTTTAAAATTGACAGGTTTTCTTGGAAACGTTCCTTTTACGTAGTGCCGACCCTCCCGTTTGACATGATTTTGGGGAACGATTTTTTGTTTGAGACCAACGCTAGGTTGGATATGGGAAAACGTATAGTCTCCTTTAGTTTTGCGCCAGGGGAATTTGTCTCGTTTGCGACCGAGAAAACGCCGCCATGCTTGTTTCCTTTGGATAGGGATAAAGAGGCCATTCAAAGGGTAGTTAACCGGTTTTCTGATGTAATCACTGATAGGTGGGGGAAATGCGACATTCTCCCTTACGACATTGTTGCTCTTGACAACATCCCCGTACGGTCAGGGCCATACTCATGCGCTCCTCCCAAAATGGAGATTTTTAGAGATCTGATTTTCGACTTGGAAAAAAAGGGGTCATTCGCCCGTCTAAATCACCTTATGCCTGCCCCGCTTTCATTATTCCCCGCAAGGGCAAGGGGCATCGCCTCATTGTTGACTACAGGAGACTTAATAAGAAACTTGTTTTCGATCCTTATCCGATGCCTAGCCTAGAGTCGGCATTCCAACACCTTGGTAAAGCCAGGTATTACAGTCTCATTGATCTTAACGCTAGCTTCCTCCAATGCGCGCTCTCAGAGCCATCCAAGAAATTTACCGCCTTTGTAACTCCGTGGCAGGTTTATGAATTTAACCGCGTCCCGTTAGGCATTAGTTGCGGGGGACAAGCGCTTAGTAGAGTGTTAGATCATATTCTTGCCGACTTAAAATTTAAATTTGTTTTCAATTATCTCGATGATATTTGCATTTATAGTAATTCACTTCAGGACCATTTGCGTCACGTAGAAACTGTGTTAGAACGTCTGCGCTCTGCGGGACTCACTGTTAATCCTGAAAAGGTTACATGGGCTAAGGAGTCTGTCCCGTATCTGGGATATGTTATTTCCCGGGGAAATTTGCTCGTTGACCCTGAGCGGGTCAAGCCTATTCTTGACTTCCCTACCCCGAAGAATTTAAAGGGAACTTCTAGGTTTTTGGGGATGTGCGCTTATTACGCCAGGTTTATCCCCTCTTTCTCTGAGTTAGCTTACCCGCTAAACAGCCTTAAGAAAAAGGGAGCTGTATTTGCGTGGGGTCGGGAACAAAATGATGCCTTTCTCGCCCTCAAACGGCACCTTGTCTCTCCGGCGGTATTGCGCATGCCCGACTTCTCCCTCCCTTTTATTTTACATGTTGATGCGTCGTCAATTGCCCTCGGCGCGGTGCTTTCGCAGCGAACCCCTGATGGATGTAGGCCGGTAGCGTTCGCCAGCAAGACCTTAAATGCTGCTGAGAAAAAGTACAGTACGTACGAAAGGGAATGCCTAGGTTGTGTTTTCGCAGTAGAAAAGTTCTCAGACTACCTAGAGCTTAGAAAGTTTGACCTGTATACTGACAACATGGCGCTGACCTGGCTATGGAACCACCCCAAACAGTTGGGTAAAATAGGCCGCTGGATCTGGAGGCTTTCTAGGTTTGACTTCACTACCCATCATGTCGCGGGTAAAGAGAATGTTGTAGCTGATGCGTTGTCGCGGGTGGCAGAGGATCTTGACCCTGTAGGAGATGAAGCGGAGGCGGGAACGCTAGGCGTGATTCACACCATCCCAGAATCTTTTATTTCAATTGGTGCTCATCAGGCCGAGGATGAATTTTGTAAACAGCTCGTAGATAGGATTAGAACTGGGGAAGTAGTTGGGAACTATCGCCTGCGCAAGGGTCTCTTAGTGACTAATATTAGGGGGAGACCCAAATACTATATTCCCGAGAAGCTCAGGCCTATGCTACTTAAGTATTTCCACGATTCTGTTTTGGGTGGGCATTGTGGGGTGCTCAAAACTGAGAGGAAAGTTTCCAAGGAGTTTTATTGGCCCAACTTGCCCAAGGACGTAAGGGAATGGGTGCGCAAGTGTGAGGCCTGCCAAAGGGCCAAACCCTCACAAAACTCGAAATTTGGTTTTCATTCTGCTGACGTTGCCACACGCCCCTGGGAGAAAGTTTTTGTTGACTATGTTGGGCCCCTTACGCGTTCCTCCCAGGGCAACACGTCTATTTTGGTAGTGCTGGATGCATTTTCTAAATTTGTGGTGTTAATTCCCCTTAGGAACATGAAGGCATCTACGACTGTGAATGCCTTATCTAGGCGGGTGTGGGGCGTTCTAGGAACCCTAAGGTTGTGGTTAGTGACAATGGCCCCTGTTTCCGTTCGAAGGCTTTCAAAGACATGTGCTTCTCGTGGGGGTCAAACACGTGACCACCAGCCCATACTACCCCTCCCCCAACCACGTTGAGCGTTTTAATAGGAATTTAAATGTGGCGCTAACTATTTTCCACCACCAGGACCACTCTCATTGGGACAAGGACCTCGACTTTCTGAACGTCGCGTTCAACTCTGCGTACCACGAGTCAGTCGGAGCCACTCCTGCCTCGGTCTTCTTGAATAGGGATTTAAACCACCCCCTCTTAACTACGTGGGATGTTGACCCGCTCTTATCTGACGCCCATGACCGCCCCTTTGAAGAAAAGTGTGAACTCGCCTATAAAAATTTGTTAAAGTCTAGAAGGAAAGTAGCTGCTACTTACAATCGGGGACGTCTCCCTGTCCCGTTTAATGTGGGTGACAAAGTAGTTTGTAAATGCTTCCCCTTGAGCTCGGCGATGGACAAGACGTCGGCTAAGCTGGCATTCAAATGGAGTGGGCCATGGCACATCGACAAGTTCCTAACGCCCGTCTCAGTCCTACTAGTGGACATTGCGGACCCTTCTGTAACCCGCCGCGCCCACGTTAGCCACCTCAAGGCGGTGACGTAGTGAGTCCACGTCCTGTGCAAGAAGGCAGGACGTGTTATTGGTTAAGTATTATTTATGTGTATATAGTGTAAAGTTTAGGATTTATCGTAGGTTATGCTTATTTGTTATATTGGACATTGATTCAAATCTTAGGGGTAGGCCTACCCGAACTTCTATATATATCTAATGGTTAGTGACTTATGTTTGAGTGTCGCTCTGGGAACTTGGAAGAATCCATACGCGTGTGTGCGCGCGTACTATATGAAAAAGGAAGATGATGCAGTGCTTGCCCTTGTAGAACACTCTTGTTCCTGTTGTGTCTACTTGGAGGCATAGCCTCATGTGGATGCGCACTAAGTGCCGTGATGAACTGGATTAGATGGACTGCGCCTGCCAGCAGCCGTGTCAGAGCATTGTAGACTGTACACTTATATTATTTTTGTAACTGTAGTTTATTTGTTCTCAGAGAGGTCTTGACCCTTCCCTCCCCTTCCCTTTTGGTTCGGGGCGAGATATCGAACGCGTCGTCTACAGAAGACGGAGGCTGGCTGGGCCGACTGATATGTGGGACGAGTCTCAGCTTCAATGGGTCGTCAGAAAGAAGGAGAGCGAGAGCGTCAGTGCCGTGCGTGTAGTACTCCGGCGTGAGCTACTCCAGGATCTGTCAGAGCGCCACTACCGGGTGGGCTTACTACTTGACCATGAGGCCGGCTATCCAAGGACTGTCATGAGGGTTCGTGTGGATCATCTCCCCATTGTCTGCCACTAACGGCAGGGAAGGTACCGCCCTGCCGTTACGCCTACTGCTGAGGACTCCTTCTGACATCCCGTCAGGGGGGGAGGATGTAACAACTTACATTGTAACAACACTCACCAACTCGGACAGACAACTGGGACAGCGATGTAACGACTTACATGGTAACAACACTCGCCAACTGGGACAGCCAACTGAGTCAACACGCGGCACTAGCTTGACCGGCGACCTACGCTCTCGCCAAATACATCGGACTGACTGAAGGCGTGTCCGCGCCTGCCGGCAACGAGGCTCGACCACGTGTTCAGCCAGCAGAGAAGATGGATAGAAGAGTTCCGTTTCCGCCTTCGCCGAGCTTCGAGAAGGTGCTAGGTGTTCGATATGAGTCTCGAACCTCTCCTCCCCCCTTGTTTGTAATGTTCTCCAACCTTCCTTTCCTTCGATCCGCCCCCCTTCTCTGAGAATTATATTTTGTATAAATACTAGCGGTACCGGGATCTCAGGTCACTTACTACCCCACCGGCTCGAGGATAAGAGGTGAGGGCAGCGACTGGGTTTCGGGGATATTACCTTCCTACCAAATTTACTGTTTCGGCGTCATGGGGGGAACTCTTTCTAAATTACTATTTGGACTTTGTTATTAACTTATGTTTATTTGAATATTGACTATGCTACGCGCTTATCGCTGCTGGGAGTTAGACCGTCGCTTTCGCCGCCGCTTATATCCAGGGTCTGGGCCCTATTCAAATGTACTTCATACATTTGCCAATATTAGCTTTTAGCCTGAGATTGTCAGGTCCTGGGTTCGAAACCCGGCTTATGTTGTTTTCGAGTATAGCTGTTTCTGGACTCATCTTTGTCCGCCAAGTTAAACGCCTAGGGTTGTTAAGTGATTATTACCTTGTGGCCTTGTTTAATTGCTATGACGTCACGTTTGCTACGGGCGTCTGTAAGAAAGATGTATATTTATACTAGGGTGGATAACTTAAACGCTAGAGTAACCAGTTTAGGAACTGATCAATTTAACGAAGTAACCAAAGACCATGTCACTGAGATCCCGGACCGTTACCTTTGATGGATTTAATGTAACGTGATTTGTTTTGAGGAGGTAACGTTTATGTTTACCTTTGATGTAATTGACTTCCGCGGTGGACGGAAAAGCGCGCTTCACGCGGTGTTGATTGTTTGCTCAGCTTGTTATTGTTCTTTTTTGACTAAATAAAATTGTTATGTTCATTCAGGTAACTCTTTACCTAATTTACTGCCTCTCTCACCTTATAGATATTAAGGGGGGGTTGCAACTTTTTATGAGACTTCCTGATACCTTGCATGGCTGAAACTTACTAACTTAAAAGGTTGAAACAATTGTAAAAACAATGAACAAAAAATTGAGTATTTTAATTTTTTGAGGGGGTTGGAAGGGGCAGAATACCAGGGACTCCACAAAAGTATTCCTAGGGTTCCACGTCTATTAAGAACGGCTGTAGCTAGGAGAAACTCCAGCAACCGTGGCTACGTGGGCTAAGGCACTGACCTCGTCTGGTCTGGTATTTAGTATTTGGGCTGGTCGGTATTTAAACCACTTCCTTTCTAAGTTATTAACTCTATCTCCAATCACATACAAACCTATTTCTTTTAAAAATTCCACCTTAAGCTTAACTCACCCCTGGCTCATTAGTGTAAACATGGGGAGGGTATGAAGGGCCACTGAAACGATAGAATACAACATTTATATCGAAATAAAAATATATATTAAAACATAGGCCTCTACTATAAAACCGTGCTTGATAAAAAAAACTATATTTTTGTATTAGGCTCAAACTAGGTTAACTTGTAATTAAAAAAAAAACCTCTATCATTAAATATATTTTGCGATCTCCTGAGGGTACACGTATCGCAGGTTGAAAACCACAACAATAAAATATTGCTTTTTATAACGAGGGGAACAATAAATGATGTTATTTCCAAAGTTTCTAACAACCGAAGCGTATTGGTGGGTGGTTTGCGGGGGGTTACGGTGAGTGTGTGTGTGGTGGGGATTGGAGAGGGGAGGATATAGTACCTCCCTCACCCTCAAAACTCATCATCGATCGGTTTGTTGTGGGTGTTAACCCCCGTGATTGCTCGATAGACGTGAGACTCACCCTGGCGAGGAGGTTTGATCCGCAACCGGTGGGCCTCACGAACTGAACGTCAAACTCGTCTACGCTTGTTTTTTTTGTTTTTTTAGCGGTTACGGGGTAGGTCTAAGGATCAAACTGTGACCGGGGGAACCAAAGGTGGAGAGTTTTTTTCTCTAAATGGTTTCTTACTCTGACTCCATACAAATGTGGGTGCATTTCCTCTAAATTCCACTTTACTACTCCCTAATTATAAATGTATATAGCCCGGAGGGGTACTAAGACGCAAAGAACTAAAACAAATTCAATTCACCTGATGTAAAACTGATTAATATAATTGGCAATTTTTTTAAATATCATTTTTGACCGCAAGGTTGTTAACAGCTTGACGTAAGAGACTTGACTTGATGGTGTGGAGGAAGAAGGAAGAGGAAGTACAGGAACAGTTGTAGGAATGGAGTGAGGAGGTGAAAATGTGAGGGATGAAATTTAGTGTGGCTAAAAGTGAAGTGATGATAAGTCAGAGAACAAGGCCAAGAAATGTGAGAGAACTGGATGGAATAGAGTTATTATATAGGTGTGTAAGAGACCTGCTATGGACAGTTGTTATATAGGTGTGTAAGAGACCTGCTATGGAGAGTTGTTCTATAGGTGTGTAAGAGACATGCTATGGAGAGTTGTTATATAGGTGTGTAAGAGACCTGCTATGGAGAGTTGTTATATAGGTGTGTAAGAGACCTGCTATGGAGAGTTGTTATATAGGTGTGTAAGAGACCTGCTATGGACAGTTGTTCTATATGTGTGTAAGAGACCTGCTATGGACAGTTGTTCTATAGGTGTGTAAGAGACCTGCTATGGAGAGTTGTTATATAGGTGTGTAAGAGACATGCTATGGACAGTTGTTCTATAGGTGTGTAAGAGACCTGCTATGGAGAGTTGTTCTATAGGCGTGTAAGAGACCTGTTATGGAGAGTTGTTATATAGGTGTGTAAGAGACCTGCTATGGAGAGTTGTTATATAGGTGTGTAAGAGACCTGCTATGGACAGTTGTTCTATATGTGTGTAAGAGACCTGCTATGGACAGTTGTTCTATAGGTGTGTAAGAGACCTGCTATGGAGAGTTGTTATATAGGTGTGTAAGAGACCTGCTATGGAGAGTTGTTATATAGGTGTGTAAGAGACCTGCTATGGACAGTTGTTCTATAGGTGTGTAAGAGACCTGCTATGGAGAGTTGTTATATAGGTGTGTAAGAGACCTGCTATGGACAGTTGTTCTATATGTGTGTAAGAGACCTGCTATGGAGAGTTGTTATATAGGTGTGTAAGAGACCTGCTATGGAGAGTTGTTATATAGGTGTGTAAGAGATCTGCTGTGGACAGTTG
This sequence comes from Timema cristinae, assembly GCA_039000515.1. Classification (NCBI taxonomy): domain Eukaryota; kingdom Metazoa; phylum Arthropoda; class Insecta; order Phasmatodea; family Timematidae; genus Timema; species Timema cristinae. The sequence goes on from JBCFYV010002255.1 coordinate 3,560,971, forward strand.
TTATATAGGTGTGTAAGAGACCTGCTATGGAGAGTTGTTATATAGGTGTGTAAGAGACCTGCTATGGACAGTTGTTCTATAGGTGTGTAAGAGACCTGCTATGGAGAGTTGTTATATAGGTGTGTAAGAGACCTGCTGTGGACAGTTGTTCTATAGGTGTGTAAGAGACCTGCTATGGAGAGTTGTTATATAGGTGTGTAAGAGACCTGCTATGGACAGTTGTTCTATAGGTGTGTAAGAGACCTGCTATGGAGAGTTGTTATATAGGTGTGTAAGAGACCTGCTATGGACAGTTGTTCTATATGTGTGTAAGAGACCTGCTATGGAGAGTTGTTATATAGGTGTGTAAGAGACCTGCTATGGAGAGTTGTTATATAGGTGTGTAAGAGACCTGTTATGGAGAGTGGTTATATAGGTGTGTAAGAGACCTGCTATGGAGAGTTGTTCTATAGGTGTGTAAGAGACCTGCTATGGAAAGTTGTTCTATAGGTGTGTAAGAGACCTGCTATGGACAGTTGTTCTATAGGTGTGTAAGAGACCTGCTATGGAGAGTTGTTATATAGGTGTGTAAGAGACCTGCTATCCTTTAAATGTAAGGAAGTGATGTATAGAGGATATTTCATACCCATAATAACATATGCAATGGAATTTAGACTTTGGATAAAAGAGAAACAAGGAAAGAGAATGAAGTTTGTGAAGAGCATATTAGCTATCACAAGGATAAACAGGATTAGGAATAAAGTTATCTGGGAAAAAGTTGGTGTACAGGGAGTACATGAGAACATAGAGGAAGCAAGCATGAGATGGTATGGACATGTAATGAGGATGTTGGAGTACATGAGATAGTAGAGGAACCAAGGGTGAGATGGTATGGACATGTAATGAGGATGTTGGAGTACATGAGATAGTAGAGGAACCAAGGGTGAGATGGTATGGACATGTAATGAGGATGTTGGAGTACATGAGATAGTAGAGGAACCAAGGGTGAGATGGTATGGACATGTAATGAGGATGTTGGAGTACATGAGATAGTAGAGGAACCAAGGGTGAGATGGTATGGACATGTAATGAGGATGGAAGGGGAGGGAGGAAGAACAGAGGAAGATGGAGGCATTTTACTAAACATACCCGGCCACAGGCTGGAAGCAGATAATGATGATAAGAGATAAGGATGTGGAGGGTGGTTTGGAAGTGAGCACACATTATCAGATAATGGAATACTAACCCAAGTGTACTGTGTCTAGATACGAAGCTAGGCCTGCCGTCACCGGGAGATTGAGTACACGACTCAAACCACATGACCACAGGTGGTGGTTCCCATGAGAGAAGGCAAGTTGGCCTACTGGCCTACTTGATCGCAATTTGCCATGCGAATAAATTTGAGGAATATTGATTCTTTTTTTTAAATAAATAGTTCAATGCTTTCTCGCACCTTTACCTAAAATTGGAGATATCCATTTAAAACTCGTAAGGTACGTGGAACGATATACAGTAATATAAATTGTTGCAGAAGCATACTGGATTAAAGAGAATCACACTCCACCAAAGAGCATATTAGAAGAAATAATACACATTGTTACAGAAACGTGTTGAAAAGAAAGTAAAATCTCTGTTCGCCAAAGAGCAACCTCAATATAAATAATATATCTCGTATCTCAAAGAGTTGTGAAAAAATGATCAAACGTGAAGATAAACGCGTGTTTAAAGTAGCCTCTGAATCATTTTACAGGAAAATGAGGTGCGCCATTATGTTTGTAATATTCAACAGTACCTAGGTACGAATTATAACCAAAATTGTAAGAGTCGATCTAGAGAAAAACTTTTTTTTCTCTTTTCACCATTGAGTAAACTATCTCTTAATATTTGGGTTGTGTATATAATTACAAAAAATATATCTGGGAAACTTTATCAAAATCCTAAATACCAAGTTTTAACCTAATCGGTAAAATTATTTCGTCTCTAGAACGAGATTAAGACACAGACAGACAGACAGACAGACAGACGGATGGCATAGAAAAAAAATCCATCTTTTCTGATACAGGGTGTCATGAAAAATCGACATACAACTAAATCTTGTATCCAATTGTTTAACAATCGCATTAAATACTTTCTTTCTCCGTAGGATTATGAGAAAATAAACATTAAATCAACGATCCTCAGCAGAAATATCCTGACAAAACTAAATTTGGATCATTTGGCGTGGCGTATTGACTTACTTAACCTGAAACAACATTGTAATTATTTAAATAGATTACTATAGTCCATTCGCCATAGTAGGGGTGGTAGCTGACAGCTACACCCAATATCATCGCTGAGGGAACTTCAGGTCTCACGAAGAAAAGCTTTATCTTCACTCGCTCTCTGGTTTCTTTAGCACCAAGTCTTACTACCCGTCCAGATTATGCACAAATGAACTAATTAAGCTAATATGTTAGGAATGCGGAGGGTTGGATTTAGAGGAAGTTAACCCACATTTGCAAGGAGAGAAAGTTTAGGAATTATTTAGGAACAAAATCACCCTCATTTAACCTGACTGGTTGATAACTCAACCACAGACGCTAGGCACTTTTGGTTATGTTTTGAGTATTTTAACGTATACTTTATTAACATACTCAGTGCATGATTTACAAACTAACTTAAATATAAACAGATAGGGCCTACAACATCCAACCCTCCGAATGGTAATCTCATCATTATGAATGGTAAAATACCAATTTCCCCAAATGATAGTCTTTGAGCCAGGCAGGAGTCAAACCCGGAGCCCTCGCCTCATGAAGCAGACACGCTAGCCACTGAACTCAGGAACGGGTGACCCGCTTCAGTGGCTATATGGTCTAAGGCGTCAGTCTCGTGTTGGACTGGTCTTATCAGGATTCGAGTCCTGGTCGTGTTTACTGAGGGCGTTTTTTTTTCTAAATGGTTTCCTACTCTCCTCCCACGCAAATACGGGTAGATTACCACTAAAATGCTTCCTTCATCTTCCTTAACACGTTAGAGTAACTATCATAAATACGTATAACCTGAACAGGTAGTAAGACGCGGTGATAAAAAAATGTGAATGTCCCCAACTAACCCAGGTCACCACACGCCGTTGAAGGGGGACGAGGGTGGGGAGGGGGGGACCTTTACAAAATTAACGGGGGCGACTTGTACCTGCGGAACATCCGCACGGAAAGAGCGGATCAGCCATGAACGGCCTCCATACAACTTCAGCCTCTGAATAAAAAGTGACGATTCTGTTTGTACCGAACAGAAATAAAATGAAAAAAAAAGAGCAGCTAATGTGGGAGTAAGGTGGGGGGGCGGGGGGTGTTACACCACATACTTCCTCACACGCTCATCGGCCGGTCCCTTGCATTATTTGTGACCGCTCGTGGTTGAAACACATGCCCGACATGACTTGCCCCCCCCCCCATACCTTCATAGGACCAGCACAGCTTCAGGTACCAAGTTGACAGAAGACGGTAAAACCGCGTGGGAAATACTCTCTGCATTTTGCAGGACCGCGCAATTTTCATCTTATATTTATACCCATCTTGTTTCTGTTGTGTCCTACTCTCCTTCACTGTAGCTGAGTGGCAAGGACGGCCGACCAAACGATTGGGTTCCTGGGATAGTTGTCATGTTTTGAGCGAGAGGTGTTTGTTCGAGTAGTTCAAGGGCAGTATGACTGGAGATCTTTGTAGCGGGAGTTGAACTTATCAGCAAGTAGGTGATGAGGTAGGACAGTTGAACTTATCAGCAAGTAGGTGATGAGGTAGGACAGTTGAACTTATCAGCAAGTAGGCTAGTTGAATTATTGGTCAAAACAGATGAACAGATAGGAGTAGAGAGTTGTGGCTTAAGGCGTCGGACTCACAATAGACTTAACTGGTTATGATGGAAGCGTGTAGTCCAACTTGGGTGAGGTTTCTCACATCTAGACTATCACTCTAGTTTTCCCCTTCTCTCTCCAAGTAAACTCAGGTGATTTTCTTCTAGACTTCTCTTCTCATCCCTACTTCTTGGATCAAGCCGTTAATAGCCTCGCAGTTCAAAACGTCCAAACAAAAAAACATAAAAATTATTTTTTGGTATAAATGACAAAATTCACACGGGAACTGAACCCAGGACCAGGTTGTAATTTTTTTTCTACATATTTGAACTTGATACCGCAATCAGGAATTATGTTGTGTACAAACATAACGTAACAGTTTGTGATACAAACGAATTAATAAACCCTGACCTATGCCCTTGTTGCTCCAAAGTCGTGACACCTTTCCGTCACCCAGCGAACCGTTTGTGTTGAATGTTTGATAGACGCTAGATGGAGGCCACTTCTACATACTCACATACTCCCCCGCGTAGAACGTCCTATATATATATATATATATATATATATATATATATATATATATATATATATATATATATATATATATATATCGTCTCTGATATATATCTCCTAGAAACTGTACATTTCATGCCTTGATTAACTACCCTCCCACACACACACACACAGTGCGATGATGTAACTACAGCAAGGACCTACTAGCTCGGTACGTGCTCGCGCATGCGCTGTGACATGACGCTCCAGGAAGGCGATGAACAAAAGACAGTCTTCGTGACATGTCACAACGTTATCGTGTCTTTAGCTCAGTTTACACGCTGACATGTGAACTAACTACGCTGACATGTGAACTAACTACGCTGACATGTGAACTAACTACGCTGACATGTGTACTAATTACGCTGACATGTGTACTAATTACGCTGACATGTGTACTAATTACGCTGACATGTGAACTAATTACGCTGACATGTGAACTAATCACGCTGACATGTGAACTAATTACGCTGACATGTGAACTAATTATGCTGACATGTGTACTAATTACGCTGACATGTGAACTAATTAAGCTGACATGTGTGCTAATTACGCTGACATGTGAACTAATTACGCTGACATGTGTACTAATTACGCTGACATGTGAACTAATTACGCTGACATGTGAACTAATTACGCTGACATGTGAACTAATTACGCTGACATGTGAACTAATTACGCTGACATGTGTACTAATTACGCTGACATGTGTACTAATTACGCTGACGAGTTAGTGATGAGGAAGGTTGAATAGGTCTATTGAGGAAGTGTACCCGAATTTGGGTCGAGAGAGACTGGAAAACTGTTTTTTTTTTAATAAAGCTCTGTACACTCTACCGGAATTAAAACTCAAATATCCCTTTCATCGACATTCTAGTCTATTTAGAGAGTGACGCCTTAGACCATGTGGCCAACCGTAGTGGTTATCTTGTCTGATTTTGACTAAGAGAGATCTGGGTAAGGACGTGGCTATTAAGGGGGGTCAACCCCCCCCCCCCCCAACTTCCCGCCCTTTCAAGAGGGACTGTTAATAAAAATTAGACGACTGATTGCATCTTAGCTCAGTGAGTAGCATGTCTGATTACTGAGCTAAGAGTCCCGCGTTCTATTCCCGGCATGGCCGAAAGTTTATCATTGGTGAGATATGGGTCTAGCCTTTCACACTGATAAATTAACAGTCGGGGATTGGATGTTGTGCCTGTCATAGAAGTTAGATTATAGGGAATATGAAGCTACGACAGGACTAGCAGGCCGGTAGTGGAAATTATATGGCTTGAATAAAAAAACTGATATTAGAAACATGCTGGTCTCTATCGATATATTAAAATTGTTGATAGCTATTGGTATTAAGATTGGATGGATGGGATCGTGGGTTAAAGGCAGTATTTTTTTGTAAATTTGTCATTGTGAAAAAATTAGTTTTTTGTACAAAATGAATAAAACATTTCTCCAGTAAGTACGTTTAGTATAATTTCCTACACTTGGATATATCAACAGTCGTTGAATATTTGTCGCGAAAATCGTGGACTTTGAGCAGGAATTTTTATTTTCAACCATAAATTTTCTGTTAAACTTACGTAATTTTCCAAAAATATATTTTCAGTAATATACTCCCTGCTAGATTTGACTCAGAAAAAATAACTTATTCGTTTGGAAATCATATTAAAAAAACTCTTCAAAATATAACAAATTCTTTTTAAAAAAAATCAAACTTTTTTTATAGTTTAAAGTTTTCCAAAATGTGTCAGTAAGTATAATTTTTTTTAATTAAAGTTTTCAAAAATAAATAAATAAATTAATTTTGTTCTATATTAATGGATTCTTATTTACCGTGTAAAAAACTTCCCAGGAAAACATTTGAACAAAATGATTATATTCTGAAAATTGAAAAATGAAACCTGGACATGGAAATTGAGCTCACGACCTTTGGGTTACTACACAAATGCTCTAACCACTGAGCTATCCAGGAATCGTCCAGTGCTTAGGGTCATTCTTCACTCATATTTTAAGGCAGAGTCCATGATGGACGTGCTGAAATCGTTGGCTTTATTCACGAGCTATTAGATAACGCAGCCATCTTCGACTCAGTAGTTTTTTTACTGCCACGTGAACAATTATTTATTATTATTATTATTATTATTATTATTATTATTATTATTACTATAACTGTACAGGATTGCATATTAAGAATCAAACAGCCAAAGCTATTATTTGTTACAAATAATATGAATAGTTGGCTGCGTTGTCTGATAGCTCGTGAATAAAGCCGACGATTACCGCCCGTCCATCATAGACTCTGCCTTAAAATATGAGTGAAGAGTGACCCTGGGCACGGGACGATTCCTGGATAGCTCAGTGGTTAGAGTAGTGGCGTACTAAGCCAAAGGTCCCGAATTCGATTCCCGTGTCCAGCTGTGTCATTTTCAATTTTCAGAATATATCTAGATGGAGAATTCCATTCTAATAAAAGCACAAATAATATATTTGGCTATTTGATTCTTAAAATGATTAAAGCAACTATTAAATTTTGAAATTTCAAAAATCATTCATCAGTAGAAAACTACACTAATTTCATGAAAAAAATCCAAATAGCTATTTGGTCTAGAGGTGTTACCAAAAAGGATATACATATCAAATTTGAATTAAATTCATCAAATCGCTCGGCCTGTAGCCCCACATATAGCCAGCCAGAATAGTAAAACCAACTTTTTTGAGTTGGGGCTATAAAAAAAACCTTAAAATTAATCATAATATCTAATGTGTCACAATTACAATTATTTAGCTATATGAGAAATTAAAAAAGCTCTCCCCCTTCACACTTGGGCTAATAATGAAAAGCAAAGATCGGTCAGTCGTTTTTGGATTGTTTGCTTCATTTCTAGTACAGTATCTCGTCCCCCTATGACGTCACATGACCGTGGCTATAAGGCCCATACTATACACTGTGTCAAGGACATGCACAGAGTAGCAATTTGAAAGGTATGCCTTTGAGAAGGTGGGGAGGGGGGGGATTCATCGTCTAGCCCAGATGCAAACCCACTTTAATTAGAGATTCATTCACTTAAGACGCTTTTAGGATTCACCTCAGAGGGAATATTATAAAGACAGTACTGACATAGCCCCCCCCCCCACAATATCCCGCATTCATACACCCGTGTTTCCGTGGCCGAGTGGTAAGGGAGACCCTTAGTTAGGTCAACCGCACGTGAGGGAGAATAAAACACGTCTTACTACCCGTCCAGGATAGTATCATATTTATCCTTGTGGGATGGGGATGAAAAAATGATTTAGATAAAATGTTCCTTCACTTGCAGTGATGGGAAATGAAAAGTTGAAGAAAAAAAACAACCCTCTATACACCAGGATGAGATTCGAAGCCTTGATCCTCCCGTCACCGGAACACCAGACTAGACGAGGTTGACGCCTTAGCCCACGCACTCATAGATGTGGGGGTTCCCCCCCCCCCCCCATTAGTAAGATCATATTTTTTTGGCATTAAGTTTGGGGGTTTAATATGAAGTGATCCTGTTTCAGGTTAATTGTCCAATTATTTGTGAATCATGATTATAAAGCGCAAACAAATTAAATCTCAAATAATTTATAGGCCTATAACCCACCTTGGTGGACACGTAGTCTAAGGCGCTACTCTCGCAGTAGCTTAAACTGCCAATGACGGGAAAATCAATTTTAGAATCTCTGTCGAGTGTACTGAGGGCGGCTTTTCTAAAATGGTTTCCCACTTAACCTCCACGCAAATGCGGGTACATAATCTTCAGGTATCACCTTCCTTAAACCTCAAACCATTAACGTAATTAGTACATAAGCGTAGGAACACGAACAGGTAGTAAGACGCGATGCTAAAAATATAGGCCTATATATTTATCTATTATTATTATTATCATTATTATTATCATTATTATTATTATTATTAGCACCGCGTCTTACTACCCATTCGGGTTATACGCACTTACGCTAATGTGTAATGGTAGGGTGATTGTGAGATGAAATGAAGGTCCTACAGTTTAACGTGGAATCCGAACCACGGTGGAGGCCTGGCATTCCCCACATTCACAAGATGTCTTGTCAGAGGTGAAGGAAGGGTTTGGTAATCAGATAAATCTGTGCCGGGACCGAGGATTGAGCCCCAGACCTCCAGCACAGAAGTCCGACACCTTACCCCTAGACCGCCAGGTCACCCCTATAACTTTATCAGGTAATTAATTTTCTAAGATATAACTATCTTAAATAATGTTTACTAAATTTTTAGTTGATACAGTTTTAATATTTAAGCTAATATCGTTATTTTGTTTAGGTTTAGTCCTTTGTAAATGTATCTTATAGTCCTATTCTTATGTACCGTACTAATTACGCCAGTTGTCTTAGATTTGATGAAGGTTATTATTTAAAGATAATTTACCCGCAGTTGCGTGGAAGTATAATGGAAAAACATTTTGGAAAAAATAAACCTTAGTACACCCAAGATTCGAACCTTAATTTCCCTGTCATCGAAAATCTTGTCTACTGCGAGAATATCGCCTTAGACTATGTGGCCACCGAAGCGTGTAAAAATACTTTATACCCTCATTTTTTATGGCCTCCTAAGTTTTTGTAATTAGCCTACTTACCTGAACACGAGCGATCATTTTCCTCAAACAGCCATCATCCCTGTTGGGACGTAAGTGGTTTGTGCCACCGTTAACTTGGAAATCACAGCTTTTAACATCATAATGTGAAGGACCTTAATAGCCACTCACTCCCATCACTCAAACCCAAAGTAAGTCATTGGTGAAGAACTGAAATTACCCCCCCCCCCTCTAACCCCAAGGTCGGGAGAATAGGGGTGATCAAATATCAACGCCAGCGGGAGATTGGAACAGAGGTAGAGCTTAGAGGGAATCTACTCTGTGTGGCTGAGTTGGAGCCTAACCTTGAGATCTTGTACGAGTTGTGACCCACTCCCTCGAGAGAGAGAGAGAGAGAGAGAGGTATGAAATGTGTGCTTTCTGTCATGCTATCCTAAACTTCAGATATAAACTATCATTGTCTCATATAAACAACCCTCGTAATATCCAAACTTCCTACGTTCTTGTAGTTCAATTGTTTTGGAAATAATTTAGAGGCTTGTTAGGTTAGGCTATGTTAGGTTAAGTCAACAGCCCAGGTTGCAATTCATAAATGGTTCTAAGAATGTGGGGCCGCAATTAAACTGCAACCATTCAACCATAATTTGCTTTGAGAGAGTAGAAAACTGTTTATTAAAAATAGCACCCTTATTACTTATCTAAGATCCCCCAACCTTATCGGTAGCAGTAGGCTAAACCAGACAAGATGAGCTTTACGCCTTAAACAACGTACTCACAGATGTGGGTGTATTTTTTCCCCTATAGGTAAGATATTATTTTATTGATAATAGGGTTGGGTGTTAGGGATGAAGTGTTACTATTTTAGTATAAATATCTAGGAACACAAAACTACGCGACTTACACACTTATGTCCTGTATTGCTACAACATGCTTTGTATAGGTATTGTCCTTAAGAGGGCCGCCAACCAGCGTTGAAACGTTTTTCAAGCGTCCAGAAATCCATCAGTATTAAAAGAGTTGTTTGCTATTTCCAATTATAGGTCACGCAAACATAGAGGAGAAAGGTATAAACATGTTTCTATATCAATAAAATAGGTGTTATCTGTAGGGTGAGACGGGGTCTTAAGACGTCTGGTTCTAGCTGTATTACCTACCTAAGTTAGGTGTTATCTGTGGGGTAAGACGGGCTCTTAAGACGTCTGGTTCTAGCTGTATTACCTACCTAAGTTAGTTGTTATCTGTGAGGTAAGACGGGCTCTTAAGACGTCTGGTTCTAGCTGTATTACCTACCTAAGTTAGGTGTTATCTGTGGGGTAAGACGGGCTCTTAAGACGTCTGGTTCTAGCTGTATTACCTACCTAAGTTAGTTGTTATCTGTGAGGTAAGACGGGCTCTTAAGACGTCTGGTTCTAGCTGTATTACCTACCTAAGTTAGGTGTTATCTGTGAGGTTAGACGGGCTCTTAAGACGTCTGGTTCTAGCTGTATTACCTACATAAGTTAGGTGTTATCTGTGGTGTGAGACGGGCTCTTAAGACGTTAGGTTCTAGTTGTATTACCTACCTAAGTTAGTTGTTATCTGTGAGGTTAGACGGGCTCTTAAGACGTCTGGTTCTAGCTGTATTACCTACCTAAGTTAGGTGTTATCTGTGAGGTGAGACGGGCTCTTGAGACGTCTGGTTCTAGCTGTATTACCTACCTAAGCTAGGTGTTATCTGGGGGGTGAGATGGGCTCTTAAGACGTCTGGTTCTAGCTGTATTACCTACCTAAGTTAGGTGTTATCTGTGAGGTTAGACGGGCTCTTAAGACGTCTGGTTCTAGCTGTATTACCTACCTAAGTTAGGTGTTATCTGTGAGGTTATACGGGCTCTTAAGACGTCTGGTTCTAGCTGTATTACCTACATAAGTTAGGTGTTTATTCCGGAGATTTTAGTAAACTTGATAGCAACATTTTGAAACTTTCTGATTTTAATCTCTAGCTTATATATTTTACTTGATTAAAATGGTAACATTTATTTAAAGAGTTCAGGTTAAGTCAATAGAAATGAATTTTTTTTTTAATAATGGGGGCAGATTCTGTAACTGCTATTGGCAAATCGACGAGTGTGATTTTGTTTACCAATGATTGGCTGACACAACTTCTAGGAATACACGTGTTTTAAATTTTATTATTAAGCACAATTTAGTTTTTAATTCAGGGTATTTAAGCTACAAGTTTTTTTAGATCTGACTAATTATATCAAAACATGACTTAAATTCTAGGTTAATTCCAGAAGAGTCACTTCGCCTGGTCTATGAGTAATTAATTTCTAATTTCTCGACCAAGCCGGTAAAGGAAACCAAGACCCTCAGATCAAGAGACCGATATGGTACCGACTAAACTAAGGTTGGTTGGAAGAAGTGCACTCATATTAGCATGGAAAGAGTATGTGAAAACCAACCCAGTAGGCTACATCCAACCACGTTTCAAACCTTAGCCTCCCTGATCATTAATAATACACCACATTGTGAGCCTAACGCCTTACACCGCACAGAGGTATAAAACCAACCGTTTCTTTCTTTAGCTAGTACAGTATGAAAACGTTCGCGTCTGATGAACGAATAACGTGTTAAGTCCACATCTCTCCCCTTCGTGTTACCGTGGTCACCCCTAGAACCCCGCCACCCTCCACACACCACGCAATCTTCAAATGATAGGTTTTCTTCACAGCATACAATTCCCCATGACATTTTCCAAAACGACCTTAAAATAGCTATCATTAACTCCGTAAACGACCGGGTTATTTTTATTTTTTTTACCTTTCGTTAAACAGTTAAAAAAAAAAAGATTTAGAGGATCTAAGCCCCTTCCCCCCCTTTTATCCCGCCCTTTTTTTTAACAGTGTCTGCCGTATAACTGACACCCATTAAGTGGTAATGGGCAATTTGAAAGGGGTAGACATTTTTGAGAGAATCGGTAGGGAAAGGCGGTTTTGAAACTGTGTGATCTCTCTTAAAAGTATAGCTCATATTGTGTTTTTTTATGTGTTTGTGTGTGTGTGTGTGTGGCATTTGTTGGTCTTTATGGCGGGTGAGTTTGCGAAATAGAGGGATGCTTTTTTTTTTTATCTCCTCTCTACTTTTTTTTTAAATGGGGTTAAATTACAGTCTGGCTTCTGTTATGTGTGTTGTAAGCTTACCTTAATAGTTACCTTAATAGTTACCGATGTTTGATTTCCAAAGAGAAAGGGCGTTTCCCATTTCTTTATGTTTTTTATGTTTCTTATGGTAAGTAATGGTATAGTTTGCGATACTATCCAGTTATCTCTACGGTAATTACAAGGTAAATGGCCGACTATGGTAACCGTATATTTAAACATTAGTTGTTATTTGATTTGGGAAAAAGATAAGTTACACATTATTTAAACAAACTAAAACATATTTAATAATAGAGGGCTAATATTGAGGCCTACTTATTATCGATTATATTATTTATAAAACAGTTATTGAATGTCTAGTGTTGACTTAATTTTTTTTAAACATGTATAAAATGTAGGTATATTTCTAAGTTTAATAATTATTTGTCAATACAAATTGATTTCACTGAAATAAGTTTATATTAATCCTGTCAATATTTCTGTTTAAAAAATAATCAGACGACGAGAGAGTGGGGGGTGGGTGGGGAGGGGAGGAATTGTGTGGAATTTAAGAAATTCAATTAATTATAACAAAGGAAAATTAATCGAGCTAATATACTATTAGTCCTACGTAACATACATCAGAAGTAAAAGTACACACATACACACACATCGGTGATCGCATGGTCTAAAGCGTCAATCGAGAGTTGGACTGGTGATGGGGAGTTGGTGTTCGAACCTAGGTCGGATGTACTGAGGGTGGTTTTATTAAATGATTTTCCACTCTCCTTCGACACAAAAATTGGATAGGCTTACATTTCCTCTCAATTAATCAACCTTCTGATCCTTAGCATTATTATTATTATTATTATTATTATTATTATTATTATTATTATTATTATTATTATTATTATTATTATTATTATTATTATTATTATTATTATTATTAGCACTGCATCTTACTACCCGTTCGGGTTGTACGCACTTACGCTAATGTGTAATGGTAGGGTGATTGTGAGATGAAATGGAGGACCTACAGTTTAACGTGGAATCCGAACCACGATGAAAGCCTGGAATTCCACACATTCACAAGTTGTGATTAATACACGTCTTGTCAGAGGTGAAGGAAGAGTTTGGTAATCAGATAAATCTGTGCCGGGACCGAGGATTGAACCCCGGACCCTCCCAGCACAGAAGTCCGACACCTTACCCCTAGATCACTTAGTCAGTCCTCATCCCTAACACATAAACGTAATTAGTTCTTATGCATATCGCCCAAGCGGGTAGTAAGAAGCGGTGACCAATGTATAGGTCTATAGGGACTATATTCTTTCATCACAGCGTAGCGGAAGAGTTGAGAGTGTAGGTATCACAAGAAAGGCGCAGTGTTTTGTTACTTTTAACAGGTTCTTTTTATCGAACCATTTGTTTGGCAAAAATAGATCAGTTATTTATCCAGTAGAAATATTGAGTGTTTAATTTTCTTCGCGTAGTGATATCAACAGTTGTTGAATATCTGTCAAGGGTATCCTGGAATTGAATGACAACTTTTTATCTTCATTTAAAAAGTTTATCTTCTAATGCTGCCACGCTCGTGACAGATATTCAACAGCTGTTGATATCATCTTAGGAATAAAATTAAGCTCTATGTTTCTACTAGAGAAATGTTTTATTTAATTTTGCTAAAAAAATAAGATTTTGCTATAAAAACTGTAAAAACACAGCCCTTTTCTCACGTTTTCTACACTTCCACCTTAACCCAGAACATCACAAGGAGAAGTTTAGGAGTCTTCTATCTCAGGACTTGTTTATTTAACTAGTTCATTCATACGCCAAGACTATAACGAACGTAACAACTCAGACCACACGACCACCGATACATATCCACCCTGATGTCAGGACCTAAGGTTTCAAAACATGTTTACTACTATCTCTTTTTTTATTGAGGTATTTAACGCGCACTTTCTAAACACTCAGATTGTCCCTATACCACATTCAAACGAGCTTAACCTTAGGCAGATAGCCTTATGTCCCACGCTAATCTCTTATCTTCACAAATTAGGTAACAGAATGGTTCCGGTGAGCCTACGACCAGTTTTTGATAAGAAGGAACATTTTTTGACACATTTTAAAGTTACCAAAATTAATTTTCAAATATTCATACGTCAAGTAATGTGAATTGAAGCGGTCCCTTTAATATCAATGACCATATATTTAATACCTATAAAATAGTAACACTAATAATATAATAAAATATTATCAATATTACCAATAAAAAATATGTTTGAATTCTATTAAATGTTTTGTATTTGTTTTAAAAATCCATTCGTAAGAAAATCAAGGTAGGCCTTATCCGAACTCCAACCAGTGGTTTTCAAAATTACCCGTCACCGAAAATTCCAAGATACTAAAACGATCACTAAAAATGTTTCAATCGTCTTCATAAGACGTCGATTCGTTTGACAGAAAGAGAAGAAAAATAAAAAAATAAAAAAGATAAGCTATACACCCACCCTCTCCTCCAGATAACGCCCAAATACTTCCTCCTTTTTTTCCCCCCCTCTCGCCCCCTCTTATTCCCTGTGAGACCGCGACTATTCTTTCCCTTTTAGCCAACCGGATACCGAGTCGTGAAGCGTTGGGGACTCCTAGTCGGCTTTAGTTCGCCGGTTGGCCGCAGAACTCTGTGTCGGTGGCCACGGTACTAACCGCCGGTACGGATTGGAGGAGGGGGGTGGAGCGTATCTTCCGCGAGGGGGAAGAGGGGGTAGGGGAAAATAAGGAGGAGGGGTTGAGAGAAAAGAAAGGGGAGTAGACTATAGAAAAGCTTACCTCGATGTCGTTCAGGGATTTATAGAAGAAGGCTTTTGGCGTGTGTTTTATATCTCTCTCTGTCTGAAGCGTCGTCATTTTAGATTCCGTCCTTATCACTCTTCCTTAG